>CM074502.1:27206677-27470610 GCA_037389245.1 Oryzias sinensis | reverse complement strand
GAAACGCAGGGCCCCACCGGAGAAGGACGCCCACAGCCCCAGACGAGCACCCCATCACCACCAAGGAGTTCTGGGCATCCCCCCGCCCCAACCCCAGGTACTCAACTCAACTCAACTCAACTTTATTTATAAAGCACTTTAAACAGAACAAGGTTCACCAAAGTGCTGAACAATACAAAAATTAATAAAAGAACATGAAAATATAAAGCATAAAACACATAAAATAGGTCCGGATTCCAACTCAGTTAAAAGCCAAAGTGAAAAAATATGTTTTAAGAGCAGATTTAAAAATACTGAGTGAGTTTATCTGTCTGAGGTACAGGGGCAATTCGTTCCAGATTTTTGGTCCGAAGACTGAGAAGGCTCGGTCACCTCTCAGTTTTCTCCTGGTCTTCGAGACGACCAGCTGTGTCTGATTTGTTGACCTAAGGGAGCGGGGGGGATTGTACACCTGAATCAGGTCAGACAGATATTTTGGGGCGAGTCCATGGAGACATTTAAAAACAAATAGGAGAATTTTAAAATCAATGCGTAAGCGAACTGGGAGCCAGTGAAGAGATGCTAAAATGGGAGTGATATGTTCTTGTTTCCGTGTACCAGTTAGAAGACGGGCAGCTGCATTTTGGACTAACTGCAAACGAGCAAGTAATTTCTGGGAAAGCCCAACATAGAGAGCATTACAGTAGTCCAAACGTGTTGAAATAAAAGCATGGATTAAAATCTCAAAGTCATGACGGGAGAGGAGAGGTTTAACCTTGGCCAGTTGTCTCAGGTGAAAAAAGCTGGATTTCACCACTGAGTTTATATGAGCATTAAAAGTTAAATTGCTATCCAGTTTCACACCTAGACTTGTTGCTGTCTGTTTCAGGTGATCATTTAAAACGCCTAAGTCGACATGTGCCTTAGAGACATCACTTGGACCAAATAGCAGGACCTCTGTTTTTTCCTGGTTTAAGTGCAGGAAGTTACATGACATCCATGTCTTAATGTCATCAAGACATTCTAGTAACTGGTGAGCAGAATATGCTTCTTCCTGTTTTAACGGTATGTAAATCTGACTGTCGTCAGCATAGAGGTGGAATGAAATCCCGTGTTTGCGGAGAATAGACCCAAGTGGAAGCAGGTACAATGAAAAAAGAAGAGGCCCCAGAACAGAGCCCTGAGGTACACCACATGTGAAAGTTGCTCTACGGGATTCTGCACGTCCAAGACGGACACAGAAGCTCCTCTCATTTAAATACGATCTGAACCATTCTAAAGCACTACCTCGAAGACCCACCCAGCTTTCCAGGCGAGACAAAAGGATTTGGTGGTCAACTGTGTCGAATGCAGCTGCCAGATCGAGCAGAACCAAAACAACATGGTGACCGGCATCCGTTGCTAGAAAAATGTCATTTGAAACCCTCAATAGCGCAGACTCGGTACTGTGACGGGGTTTAAATCCTGACTGAAACACCTCAAGAATGCTGTTCTCCTCTAAAAACGTTGTTAACTGGCAGTACACAATTTTCTCCAAAACCTTCGAAAGGAAGGGGAGCTTAGAAATTGGTCTAAAGTTTGACAAAATGGAGGAGTCCAGGCCAGGCTTTTTAATAAGTGGTGTTACTACTGCATGTTTGAAGCACGAAGGCACACTCCCATGAATTAAACTGCCGTTAATTAAATCGAGAACATAGGGAGCCAGAGTGGTAAACACTTCTTTAAAAAGACGAGGTGGAACTGGATCATTGGGGGATCCTGATGGCTTCATTTGGCTAATTAGTTTTTCCAAGTAAGACAGACTGACATGCTCAAACCGGTGGAGAACAGTAGAACATGAGGTGGAGACGGAGTGACTGAAAGAGGGGGGGCTAATGAGGGTCCTAATGTTCTTGATTTTATCAATAAAAAAGGTCATAAACATCTCACAAACCTCAGTTGAGTTCTCAAAAGAGACCGGTTGTGGAACATTTAAAACAGAGTTAATGGTTTTAAATAAAACCCGAGGATTGTGCTGGTTGCTTGCAATGATGTCTGAAAAATGTTTAGTTTTAGCAGCCTTCATGGTCTTTTGATAAGATCGCCAGCTGCCTCTCAACAACTGGAAGGAAACTTGCAGCCGGTCTTTCTTCCATTTCCGCTCGGCTCTCCTGCACTCTCGCCTGACGGCACGAGTGGTCTCATCTAACCAGGGCTCAGACCTCAACCTGGAGAGCCTTGTTTTTAGTGGAGCTACACTGTCTAAAACAGTTTGACAGGTTGAATACAAGCAGGATGACATGTTCTCAACATCTGAATTGCAGCTCTGATGTTCTGGTAAAATGATGGAAGAGTTAAAAGCTGCAGAGAATTGTGAGGCCGTATGAGAGTTAATAGTGCGACTGCATAAAAAAGGGGCTGGAGGTTTAACTGTGTGACATGGCAGCTGCACATTAAACAAAATAGGCATGTGGTCAGAAAACACAGCATCACAGATTTCAAGGTCAAAAGTTGTTAAGCCATGGGTTAACGAGCCAGGACCCCCCAAGGGAGACCCGCCCCCTGCTCCAGGCAGCCACCCACCCGGCCAAAGGTTGGTCCAGGAAGGAGCAAGGCAGGGGCCAGCCGTCCCCACCCAGGAGGAGGACACCCAAGGGAAGAGGAGATCCACAAGAAGTGTTGTAAACATGGCCCCACCAGGCTCGCCCACAGTTGGAAATTTGGCTAGGCCCAGCTCTCAGGGGCAAGGACCAGAACCCACACCACAGAGACACGGACACCCCCAGGCTCAGATGTGATGTGATCCACAGCACTTGGTCTTGCCAGAGAACTCAGGGATCCCCCTCCCTGCGTGGAGAGAGGGCCGCCAGCACCCAAGGGACAAGGCCACCGTCGCCGAGGTCCTGGTACCCCCCTCCAAAACACCTTCAGTACCAGAGTGATTCGAAATGTATTCCTCACACGCTCTCGTCAAAAGACCAATCTTAGTCTTACCTGAGTTTGGTCTGTCCCTCTGTCCCACTCACCTCCTGGGCTTGGCTGTGGATCCTGCCTCTGGCTCATCTCACGCCCCCAGCCGTCCCCCAACTCCATCTGGACTAATTAAACATGTAGTTGTAGAGTTAGAAGAGCTAATTCCTCTCTAGTTCTGATACATCGTCTGTCCGTCCTGGGGGAGGATCCCTCCTTCATACGGACACCCCATGAGGTTTCTCCTTTTTTTCCCGGAACCCGTTTCTTTCTAGGGGTTTTTCCTTACCAATAGGGAGTGTCTAAGGGCTAAGTTTAGTTAGCAAACAGCTATTGAATTCTATGATTTTATCTTCTTTATGATTCATGTTTATTGCACAATTACCAGTTTGAAGCCCATTGAAACGACTATTGTTGTAAATATTGGGCTATTTAAATAAAAATGAATTGAATGACCCATTCAGATTCCGTTTCACTGTATTCCAAAGCACGGCTGGTTCTGGATCCCGTAAGAACAAAGGCAATAAAAGGACACAGTGTCTGACTAATTGGGATGACTTGAACCTACAGATTCAGCTAAAAAAAAAAACACAACCTTTTCTTCAGACTGTAATGAAAATATCTCAAGGTTTCATCATTTTTCAAGCCTCCCACCTTAACTTCCAATGCTTTTTTTGCTGTAGAGAGCTCAGCTCCACAGTGCAAGAGTTAACTCACTGGCCATTGTCGCTTGCATCACTTCCTCTTTGATTAAAAAAATCAGAAAATGAAATGTTTTTGCACACATAACCACAGAGTTTACATCTAAACAAAAAAAAAATCAACAATCCACTTCATTGGATTCAATTTAAGATTTAAAAAAAAAAGACATTCAGTTTTGTAAACATGTTTGTGATGAATCCAAGGTTTCAAACAAAAGGATGTGCGAACAGGTTAAAGGCTTGGGGACCGTCTGCAGGAACATCAGAGGAGGGGTCAGGAGAACAGAACACAGAGCAAAATCCCAGGAAGACCTCCTCTCATAATTAATAAATGAAAGATGTTGTTAGTGCAGCTGATCAATAGAGTTGTTAGGGAGAGGTAGTGATTGATTGGGCTGTGAGATGAGCGATGGAAGGATGAGGGGATCAAGGTGGGGGTTAGCGGAGAGAGGCGGGGGCCTCTGTGGCTGCTGCAGATTTTCCCCCTCATTGAGAACAAAGGAGTCTCCAGAGCCTCATCAGCACTGATAGACACTTAGCACCATCCTGACCTTAATAGGAAAGGGGGGGGGGGGCTTCAAGAGGGGCAATACAGAATAAAAATTAGGAAAGGGAGGGGAATAGACAAAAATAAGAAGAAACGTGTAAAAAAAAAAGGTATACGAGTTGACACAAGTGTACTGAATCTGCATTGGGGATGTGCAAAAACTGAGGAAGCAAGTACATTTTACAGTATTCAGCTGAAAGGGGATTTACTTCAGGAAGATCGAAAAGTTTATTTTCAGGAGTAACTTGATTCAAAATTCCATTCGACTCATAAAAAACAGGAGAAAATGGACCCAAACTCAAAGATGTGTTAAAGCTGAAAGCCAACATTTAGAACCTGAACTGTAAGTGAATCTGAGGGACAATCTGTCATTCAGAAATCAACAACTGAACATCGTCAAACAGTTCAGCGTTGTGATGTGCTTTTGCTGTCAGAAAGCCACTGAAGGAACGGACGCTTTCCCACCGCCCTCCGTCTGTTCCTCATAAATGCATCAAGGTCAGCGCGGGGTCAAGCGTCTTCAGAATGCATCTATGTCCGTCAAGGCCAGGAATTAAACCACCATTTATCAGTGACATGTACAGTCCTTGGTCCAGACAGCAAATGACATGAATCATACATGTATGAAGCCCCCCTCCACCCCCACCCACTCAGGTTTTGTTTCTGTGTGTCAGGTATGAAACCACATGCTGGACCCATGTGGATCTGACAGAACATAATTCTGTCATAACTCTTAACAAACTTAGGACGTTTTTTTATTCCCCTGCTTTCAACTCGCCTGCATCATCTTAGAATCTAAGCTGCAGTCAACCCCGTGCCGTCCATCTGACTCAAAGGAGCACAGTGAGGAATGGAAACGCCTACGTGTGAATAAATGAATGAATCTTCATCTTCAAAGCAACGAGAGAAAGAATAATGGAAGTCCTGTGCTTTTCAGTCCTTGTCGGGATAGTTCACTGATTCAAACTTTAAGTTTTGCTGACCAATTTTAAACATCTGTATCAAGGTCAGGTTCAAGACTTTTTACTTTGGTACAGCGAGGAGACAAAAGCTAAAAAGGTACGTTGATAAGTGTTTCTGACATATAGATTGTCGGGAAAACACTGGGAAGGAATTTGTTTCTCCAATAATTACAATTGTTAGTCGGCTGCTAGAAGTTTGAAGCTGGGGAAACTATGGTGCACTGGGGTTCTGTCCTCTACTCTCCTCCTCTCCTCTGTTCTTGATCATTTATTTATCATTCAGTCCTCCATAACTCTGTTTGGTGCAGTGACATTCATGTGTCTTCCCTCTTTCCGAGTGATTCCAGATTCCAGTTGGCTCGTCCCTGCTCCTGTACTTGGCCTTGGTGGCCTCGACCTCGCCTCTGGCATGTATTTCGCCCCCAGTTCCATCTGCTGGACTATTCAAACATGTAGTTGTGGAGTTAGATTGGCTAATCCTTCTCTAAGAGTTGTGGTACATCACCTGTCTGTCCTGGGGGAGGATATGGTCCTCATGTATGGACCGGCCTGCCAGAGGAAGAAGAGTCACAGCGAGTTCAGAAGTTTAAAGAAAAGGCTCAAGATCTACCTTTTTAACTGGGCTTTTAACTAATTTTACTATTTTTATTAGTTATTATCCATTTTGTATGAATGGGAGGCAGTGGAGCAGTGGTATGGCGTTCGACCCATGATCGGAACATTGCAGGCTCGATTCCCGCCTTGCCCGCCATGTGTCGAAGAGTCCTTGGGCAAGACACTGAACCCCACCTTGCCTCTGGTGGGAGGTTGACGCCAGTGTTCGGCAGCGGAGCCGCCATGTGTGTGAATGTGTGTGTGTGACTGTAAGGCGCCTTGGGCCTTCGAGGAAGGTAGACAAGTGCTTTATAAATGTACGCCATTTACCATTATTAATTTATCCAGTTTGTCAGATATTATTATTTTACACAGGACTATTAATAATTCAATGTAATATTCCTTATTTCGTATTTTATTTTTAATGATTTATTTCTAATTATTTATTTATTGTATTTTCCTTTTTATATTTCCAGAGCCTTTTCAGTTGGATGTATGTTTGTATGTTCTGGTGTAAAGCACTTTGTATTATGTTTTATATAAAAATGCTATATAAATTTGATTTGATTTGATTTTTGAGTTGGCTTCAAGAGGGAAGTGACAGTTTTGTACACAGCACATTTACACACATTCAAGTCATCAGTGCCATTAGTGTTGCACTCCTCATAATAATACACCTTTTCCATCCTTTATCCATCTTTTCTTTTCGCCACTATCACACTTTTTAATCTCCTTTCCAACACGCACACACATCTTATCTTTGGCACACAAAACCCAGCGTTAATTTTTCCCAAGGTAAGCTGAAACCTGAACCCATCTGACCACAAAACACGTGTCCACGGTCTCCGTCCTTCTGATCTGAGCTCGTGTGTGCAGCCCGGTTGGCCTATCAGCTCAGAGTTGATATATTGCTTGTTTCTTACATAATACAGCTTCAGGTTACGTTGGAGGACTGTTGAATGACAACAGTTTCTGAAGTGCATGTGGCAGTATTGATCACAGCAGCATGCTGAGCTGTCTGAAGGCTCAAAGATCAAGTACATGAAACTGTACCCTGCACACAAACGGCAGTTTCCAGCCTTGGCTTTCACCAACTTTCCCCATGGATTTGCATCGTCTCATAACAAACTTCTGAACATCTTTAACCCGTGTGCTATCCTAGGCACTTTAACCCTGGGAGTTGGGTCATCTAGACCCACTAGACAGAGCTCTGAACCTTTTTTCTTCAATGATTTGTGATCTTCACTGGTGTCCATGGATTACATGAAATCTTTCCACCTTTATCCACCTTTGTCATGGTAGGGAGAACACGTGAAAGGTTATCTTGACCCCATAGGATAGCACAAGGCTCAAGGACCACAAAGAACTTCATTATACCCTTTATAAAAATGTTAAACGTTTTTAAAAATGTCTTATCATTGCATTACTTAGAGGAGAATAAAGAGTAACAGATTTGGAACAAACAGCTTTGTCAATTTTACACAAATTCAGCTTAAATGATATTTGTGTTAAGATTTACATTCAGTACCAGTGCTAGTCAGCTTTCCAGCTCTGTGGTCCAGCTAAACCTTTACCCATCTCTCTCTGGCCTTTCTGGAATTATTCAAGCATGAAGGACAAACAAGCCTCACCACCCTCCAATAGCAGAATTTCAATAAAAAAGAGAAGTTCATAAAAGTTAACAGCCACCGTGTCATGGCTATTAAATCCTGGTATTAAAGGGAAACAATTTGGGGATTCAGTCTGGAAGTAGGTTCTATTTAATAAAGAAATCAAATCAAACTTTATTAGTGTAGCACTTTTAATTTAAAACCAAAGGACAATTCAAACAAATATTTTGGTTAAAACTGGCACCATTCCGACCCCCCCCCTCCCACACACACACACACACACACACAGATAACAAGACTGATAAAATGATGCGATGTAGAAATCTGGCTTTGTACTGTAGTGGGGAAACAATATTTTGGCACATGTCCACATCAGTGACCCCCCACACACACAAGTTGATAGAATGCATTACCACGGGACCCCCCAGATCTGGGTTTAGGAGCCAGACCTGGGAAATCCCACTGACCCCGTTCACTGAGAAAGGTCATCACTGATGAGGAGGATCCCTCTGAGGAAAAAATTAAATGGAAAAGGAATACAGTTAAAATTAAAATCGATAAATAACCACAAGAGTACATAAATAAACCTTAAAAGACAGATATAAAATGGTAAATGTGAATGAATACATTAACATAAATAAATAAATGTATATGCATACACGTATATCAAATTGAAAAAAATAGAACATAAATTTCAACTAAAAGCTAAATTAAAAAAGCAGGTCTTAAGCCTTCCTTTTAAAACATGAACAGGTTCTGTGGCCCTGAGGCTTCTGGGAGGCTGCTCCACAAAAACTGAATGAAGCCTGGCTGCATGTTTTAGTTCTAACTTTTGGGATAACCAAACGGCCGGTATCAGAGCACCTCAGGGTCCGCGAGGGCTAATACTTTAAAATCATATCAGATGATTGAAGGCCAGAGAGCATAAAAACATTTATAGTCCAATAAAAGAACTTTACCATCAATTCTGAATTCCAATAATGAGACCAGGTTGCTTTTAAGTTAAATTTGCATCGTCTTGACATGCAGTTTGTGGGCGTGTCCGAGGGCGGAGCTGGTAGCGCAGACCCTTTCCAAGAAGGGGCGGTTCCTCACTTTGTGATGTCAAAATGAGAGAACCCACTCGTTTTCGTGGTTTGGGAGGGGCTGGAGAGAAACTAACATTATAATACACTTAAAAGCTTAAAAATTGATTTAGCACGAAACAGGTGCTTTTAAATCCAGAGCACTAGATAACCAGCCACTCTAGTATTGTAGAACTTAGAGAGTAGGGAGGGAATTCAGACGAAGACACAGTTTATTTTAAGCTGCTTTTTTAAAAAGTCAGTCAGAAAAGTTACCTACTGCTTTGACTTTAGTGAAGCTCGGGTTGTGTTTCTGCAGTGATTTTTATACGTCTTCAAAAACAAAAAGATACAGTTATCTCTCTGCGTTGCATTATTGGAGTGCATCCAGTCACTCACTAATGGAGGCTTTTGCTCATTAAAAAGGATCCAGAATCAAGTGAAAGTGAAAGACAACTGGTTTAGCCGGCCATCCGCAGGCCGCACAGCTTTGTGGGTCTACTGGGTCAGATGGAGAAGAGATCTGTGCTGAGGATGTGTGTTTGTCCATTAACAGCTAATAGCAGCTCTGTTTCCCCATTATCACTAATGGATGCAACTCTCTGGGTGCACACAGGCACACACAGTCTGCTGGGAACATTACTTACTCTCTCATTCCCATGCTGTCAAAATTAGCCATGCAACAAAACACACACACACACGCATCCTTTCTATCCCTAAATGTCTCAACACGCAGGAAGTGAGGGCGCTAGGGCAAACAAGGAAGTGTTTCCCGCGGCAACCAGAGAGCTGGCCCCACAGGCCTCAGTTTGCCTGCAGACTGCGTCTGATGTAATGATGAGATGTAGTCCAGGGAATCCAAAGTGCCTGTTGACTGTTTTAATTGTCTTCTCACCTCCCTCTGACATCCCTTCACATGCTACTTGCTTTCCTTTTTTTCTCTCTGCTCTTCTGTGGGATCATTTCTTGTGATATGAATCAAATTGTTCAAATGAACCGTTACACCCCTGGAAGCTGCCTTTCTTAGGACCGGCAGTACAGTATGTCCTCATGAACGTTCACGACACATGACAGAGTTTGATTAAAGAAGGAACTATTCGGATTTTGATGCCATCCGTCCATTTCCTTAATCTGTTGTATCCCCTCTGAAGGCGCAGGGTTGCTGGAGCCTATCCCTGCTACTGTCGGGCGAAGGCGAGGCACACCCTACACGGGTCACCGGTGTGTCGCAGAACCACACAATCACACACAAAAACATCACTCACATACACCTACAGGACAATTTAGAATACCCAGTCAACCTATGCAGCTTGTCTTTGGACTGTGAGAGGAAGCCCGGAGAAAACGGACACAGGCAAAATCCACACAGAAAGAACACAGTCGGGATTCGAACCAGCGCCTTCTCACCGTGAGGCAAGACTGCTAACCATCCCATGATTTCTATGCTTTTTAGATGAATATTCAGCTATAATGCTGACTATGTACAATAAATAATGGACCGCCGTAGTGCAGTGGTAGGGCGGTCGACCTCTGATTGGAATATTGAAGGTTTGATTCCCTCCTTGCCTGCCCATGTGCCGAAGTGTCCTAAATCTCACATGCAATTGCGTAAGATTTAGGTAATAATTGTGTATAAACTACATAAAATACGCATAAACTGCATAATTCTCAAGCAACCAAAAAGTTTGAACGACTCAAAACTGAATTCACGTAAAGAACCGTCGGCCAAAATCCTCGACGGACATCTGAGCACATGGACGAACGCAAGAAACACAAATGAATGACTTGGTCACGCATGAATCACCAAAGACAGAAATGTCATATGTAGAAAATGCACCAAGTGTACAAAGTGGCTGTGTGACATGACCTTTAACCTGGGACAGTAAACAGGGTCAAACGTGTGTCGCAGCTAAATTAAAATTCTATTTTTTCAATAATTACTGAATGGTGATTAAATTGTCATCAACATTCATCCCATAAAACAGATAAAAAACATTTCCAGTCCTAAAACTGAAACTGGACATCTGTGCGATGAACACACATCCACACACAGGTACACACACATGTCCACTCCCACAAACACTCACGCATGCTCAGGTCTTCCAGTCCACTGCTCTTCTCTCTACAATCAATGCATTATTAATGATCCACATCCCTGCTGGCTACTCGGACACTGTGTGTGTGTGTGTGTGTGTGTGTGTGTGTGTGTGTGTGTGTGTGTGTGTGTGTGTGTGTGTGTGTGTGTGTGTGTGAAATATTAGTGTGTGTGTGTGTGTGTGTGTGTGTGTGTGTGTGTGTGTGTGTGTGAATACTGGTTTGTGTCTTTGTGTGCAGGCAACATCATGTGTGAGTTTAACTGCTTTTGTGTGTTCCCCTGAGCTAAAGGACAGGCCTAAGGCTAGAGCTCTGCCAGTGTCAAGGTCACACACACAGTCACGTGCGCACACACATGCACACACACTTGTGTTGTTTTTATTTTTCATTCCGGGCCAAAGTTTCTCTCCGGTTCTCTTTGTGTTTAAACAACCTAAAACCTAAAACAAGATCAAAATTTGTGCTATACTGATCAATAAAGACTTAAGTTTAGTAGAAGTTAAATAAACATGAATATAAAACAAAAGCTTTAATACTATTAAGCCTAAAAACCTTTAATTAAAAAAAAAACTCCCAAACCCTCTGATATTAGCGGAAGCTCTTGAAGGTGTACAAAATCCCAACTTTTACCATTTTTGATTGAAAAACTAAAGCATAAGAATAAAAATAAAGGAAAAGAAAAATAACACAAATTCTTTCCAATACAATAAAGTGATGATGATGAGGCAGCATGACAGGATGAAGGAGACGTTTTAATGTGGCTAAGATGCTTTATTTCCAGTCTGCTCAGCAGCTGCAGCTCCACTTTCTCTCTGATCCATCAGGTTGCTGAACTAGAATCCTTTGCTGGGAGGTTCTGCAGAACTTTGGCCCAATTTGCCGACAGCATTCTGGCTGATGCTCCGTGAATTAGCCGCTGTGCAGTTGCAGTGCTTCATTCGTTCTTATCTGAGCTACAAAGCTGAGCAATCCGTGTTTTTATATGACACTGGCAGCAACATGGAACAGAGTTTCGGTACGGCACCCATCCCAAGTAAAAGCTAAGCAGTTCATGTCTCATAACAACAAAACAAGCTGCTTCTCCCTCAGATATTGTAGCTGTTTTGTGCTGTAGAGCTGCTCAAAGTGGGCGGTGCTGCCACCTAGCGGCCAGGGGTTTAAGTGGAAAATGAAGTGCTTCGAAAAGATTGTCCTGAGCCACATCAAGGACATTATCCCTGCTACTCTGGACTGACATCAGTTTTCAGACATCAATATGCAGTTTCATATGCCCCACACATGTCCCACCTGGAGCATATGAACACCTACATCAGGATGTTGTTTGTAGACTTCAGTTCAGCCTTCAACATGGTGATCCCGGACAACCTGGGACTGCCTGCCTCTCTGTGCTTGTTGATCACGGACTTTCTCACCAACAGGTCTCAAGTGGTGAGAATCGGGAGTCAACATCATCCACACTGATCCTGAGCACAGGAACACCACAGGGGTGTGTCCTCAGCCCGGCCACTTTCACTCTGTTCACCCATGACTGCTCTGCTATCCATCCCACAAGCATGTTCGTAAAGTTTGCTGATGACACCACCGTAGTAGGTCTAATATCAAACAACGATGAGACCCACTAGAGAGGAGATCCAGCACCTAACAGGATGTTCTGACGACAACAACCTCGTCCTGAACACCAAGGAGGTCATTGTGGACTTCAGAAGGTCTCAGAAGGTGCTACACATCCCTCTCCTCATTCATGGCGAGGAAATGGAGCGGGTGGACCGCATCAAGTTCCTGGGGGTCCACATCACATTGAACCTCGCCTGGTCACTGAACAAATCCCACCTGGTGAAGAAGTCTCAACAGAGATGCTTCTTTCTCAGGAAACTTAAGAGGACTGGACTCTCGACGGAACTACTAGGGAACTTCTGCAGAGTCGCTATAGAAAGCATCCTCTGTCTGAGTGCTACGGTGTGGTACGGACGCTGCACTACTAGAGACAGACAGGACTTCGCCCGGATGGTGAAAACAGCACAGGAGATCGATGGAGGGCCTCTCCCACAACTCAACTCAGTGTTCGACACCCGGGTCCGACAGAAGGCTGGTCGTATAGCTGCAGACCCTGCCCACCCGGGACACCATCTGTTTGTACCTCTACCCTCTGGAAAGAAATACAAGAGCATCAGAACTCACACCAATAGACTGAGAAACAGCTTCTTTCCCAGACCTATGAAGTCCATCCTACCCCCCCCACCCCCATCACACACTTCAAACTTAACACAACCCCCTTACCCCTGCCAACGCACTGTGATGTGCCCTTGGTGCTTTTTTAATTTTTGGTGCAGTAAATTCTTCCTTAAATTCTTCCTTAAATAGGTATTTACTGAAAAGAGCTGCTGGATAATAAATGGTAAATGGTAAATAATAATAATAATAATAATTTCGTTGTGCACTGCATAATGACAATAAAAAGATTCTGATTCTGCAGTATCTTAGCTGTTCCTGTTGTTTTCTGGACTGAGAGGTCTGAGGTCTTTCCAGGTATCTGTTGTAGCCACTCCTCCAGCTTGGGGGTTACTGCCCCGAGTGCTCCAATTACCACAGGCACCACTGTCACCTTCACTTTCCAGGCTTTCTCCAGTTCTTCTCTGAGTCCCTGGTATTTCTCCAGTTTCTCATGTTCCTTCTTCCTGATGTTCCCATCGCTTGGCACTGCCACATCCACCACAACGGCTTTCCTCTGTTCTTTATCCACCACTACAATGTCTGGTTGGTTCTCCATCACCATTCTATCAGTCTCATTTTGACCTTGGGGTTTCCAGTTCATATTCTGCACACATGTTCTTGTATATTATTCCAGCCACTTGATTGTGGCGCTCTATGTATATGCCAGCATCTTATACCCTGCAGTTATGTGCTGGATTGTTTCAGGCGCCTCTTTGCACAGCCTACGCCTTGGGTCTTGTCTGGTGTGGTAGATCTACATCTTGGGTCTTGTCTGGTGTGGTAGATCTACACCTTGTGTCTTGTCTGGTGTGGTAGATCTACGCCTTGGGTCTTGTCTGCTGTGGTAGATCTACACCTTGGGTCTTGTCTGGTGTGGTAGATCTACACCTTGGGTCTTGTCTGGTGTGGTAGATCTACACCTTGGGTCTTGTCTGGTGTGGTATTTCTATCGTTGGGTCTTGTCTGGTGTGGTATTTCTACACCTTGGGTCTTGTCTGGTGGTAGATCTACCTTGGGTCTTGTCTGGTGTGGTAGATCTACCTTGGAGTGCTTGTCTGGTGTGGTAGATCTAGGCGTTGGGTCTGTCTGGTGTGGTAGATCTACACCTTGGGTCTTGTCTGGTGTGGTAGATTTTGCCTTGGGTCTTGTCTCAGTGTGGTAGATCTACACCTGTGGTCTTGTCCTAGTGTGGTAGATACACCTTGGGTCTTGTCTGTTGTGGTAGATCTACACCTTGGGTCTTGTCTGGTGTGGTAGATTTTACCTTGGGTCTTGTCTGGTGTGGTAGTTCTACATCTTGGGTCTTGTCTGGTGTGGTAGTTCTACATCTTGGGTCTTGTCTGGTGTGGTAGATCTACACCTTGGGTCTTGTGTCTGGTGTGGTAGTTCTGCTTGTAGGTCTTGTCTGGTGTGGTAGATCTACACCTTGGGTCTTGTCTGGTGTGGTAGATCTACACCTGTGGTCTTGTCTGGTGTGGTAGATCTACACCTTGGCTCTTGTCTGGTGTGGTAGATCTACGCCTTGGGTCTTGTCTGGTGTGGTAGATCTACACCTTGGGTCTTGTCTGGTGTGGTAGATCTACACCTTGGGTCTTGTCTGGTGTGGTAGATCTACACCTTGGCTCTTGTCTGGTGTGGTAGATCTACACCTTGGGTCTTGTCTGGTGTGGTAGATCTACACCTTGGGTCTTGTCTGGTGTGGTAGATCTACACCTTGGGTCTTGTCTGGTGTGGTAGATCTACACCTGTGGTCTTGTCTGGTGTGGTAAATCTACACCTTGGGTCTTGTCTGGTGTGGTAGATCTACACCTTGGGTCTTGTCTGGTGTGGTAGATTTACACCTTGGAGTGTGTCTGGTGTAGATCTACACCTGTGTGTGAGGTCTTGTCTGAGTGTGTGGTAGATATACACCTTGGAGTCTTGTCTGTTGTTAGATCTACACCTTGGGTCTTGTCTGGTGTGGTAGATTGCTGGGTCTTGTCTGGTGTGGTAGATCTACCTGTGGTCTTGTCTGATGTGGGGTAGATCTACACCTGTGGTCTTGTCTAGTGTGGTAGTTACACCTTGGGTCTTGTCTGGTGTGAGCCAGATCTACACCTTGGGTCTCTTCTGGTGTGGTAGATCTACACCTTGGGTCTTGTCTGTTGTGGTAGATCTACACCTTGGGTCTTGTCTGGTGTAGTAGATCTACACCTTGGGTCTTGTCTGGTGTGGTAGATCTACACATTGGGTCTTGTCTGGTGTGGTAGATCTACACCTTGGGTCTTGTCAGGTGTGGTAGATCTACACCTTGGGTCTGTCTGGTGTGTGGAGTCTACACCTGTGGTCTTGTCTAGTGTGGTAGATATACACCTTAGGTCTTGTCTGGTGTAGTAGATTTCGCCTTAAGGTCTTGTCTGGTGTGGTAGATCTACACCTGTGTGGTCACTGTCTGGTGTAGGCAGATCTACACCTTGGGTCTTTGTCTGGTCAGCTAGTAGATCTACACCTTGGGTCTTGTCTGGTGTGGTGATTTACACCTTGGTCTTGTCTTGTGTGGTAGATCCTGTGGTCTTGTCTAGTGTGGTAGATATACACCTTGGTCTTTTTCTGTTGTGGTAGATCTACACCTTGGGTCTTGTCTGGTGTGGTAGATTGCACCTTGGGTCTTGTCTGGTGTGGTAGATATACATAACCCAGGTCTTGTCTGTTGTGGTGATCTACACCTTGGGTCTTGTCTGGTGTGTGGGTGCCTTGGGTCTTCATCTGGTGTGGTAGATCTACATTGAGTCTTGTCTAGTCGTAGTGAATTTTTAACCCCAGGTCTTGTCAGGTGGTAGATCTACACCTGTGTGGTCTTATCTGGTGTATTAGATCTACCTGTGGTCTTGTCTGGTGTGAGCGGAGAAATGTACACCTTGGGTCTTGTCTGGTGTGGTAGATTTACACACCTTAGGTCTTGTCTGGTGTGGTAGATCTGCACCTGTGGTCTTGTGTCTGGTGTGGTAGTCTACACCTTGGGTCTTGTCTGGTGTGGTAGATCTACACACCTTGAATCTTATCAGATTATGGTGAATCCACACCTTGGGTCTTGTCTGGTGTGGTAGGTCTACCTTGGAATTAACTGTCAGGTGTGGTAGATCTACACCTTAGATCTGGTAGATCTACACCTTGGGTCTTGTCTGCTGTGGTAGATCTACACCCCGGGTCTTGTCTGGTGTGGTAGATCTACACCTTGGGTCTTGTCTGGTGTGGTAGATCTACACCTTGGGTCTTGTCTGGTGTGGTAGATCTGAGCCTCTATGGCTCTGGTGCTCAGGGCTTGTTCCTGAGCTGCCAGGATGAGTGCTTCAGTGCTGTCCTGTAGGCCAGCCTTCTCTAGCCATTGGTAGGACTTCTTGATATCAGCCACTTCAGTTATGGTCCGGTGGTACATCCCATGCAGGGGTTTGTCCTCCCATGAGGATCTGTCCTCCAGCACTGTATCCTCTGCTCTCCATTGCCTGAGACATTCACTGAGCACACTGTCAGTTGGGGCCTTGAGCTTGATGTACTCATGCATCTTGGATGTTTCATCCTGGATAGTGGCTTCTACGCTCACTAGTCCTCGGCCTCCTTCCTTGCGGCTAGCATACAGTCTCAGGGTGCTGGATTTGGGATGGAACCCTCCATGCATGTTGAGAATCTTTCGTGTTTTAACATCCGTGGTCTGTATCTTTTCCTTTGGCCATCTTATTATTCCTGCAGGAACAAATATTAATATATACATTTGATTTTGATTTTCAAATACTTAAACAATCTTTTGTGTGAAAGGAAAAGATTGTTTTTTTCTTACTCTGAGTAATCTGTCTGATCGTTCTCAGTGTCTGAATGTGGACTCCAACATTATTTTTACAACAACAGAAGATTGAAGAAAAGACAGAAGTAGGAAGGTATAGAATGATAGAATTTCTTCAGCCTTTCCTTCATCATTCTGTCTTCAAGTTTCCAGCTCTGTCCGGCTCCAAGCGTATTGATCCGTTCGCTCTGCAATCTCCAGCCTTAACCAGCCAATGCTGTTGCCAGTCACATCCTGCTCTGGTTCCAGCCTCAATGCACCTGAGGAATCTGGTCTGGACACCATGTTGTCAGGTAACGGCGTTGCTTCTTTACAAAGTGTCTGCTGCAGCAGAAGGGCTCCGTGTTTCTTCCTCTTGGTTGAAATGAAAAACTGATGAGAGTGTTTCGGATAGGATGGAATCAAAGAATTGAATTTCACCAATTGTGGATGAAAAAACACAGTTCACTCCCTTTGTAACATTTTCCATCAGTTTTTGACAGGTCTCTTTAACAATATTTCATGAGTATTTTGTTTTACTTTTTTCTTTGCAAAAGTCAATCAACAGTTTGGTGTGCAGTAGCAGTAGTAGTAGTTTGGAGATAAATAGTGGACAAGTCACGGGTGGTCCTACGGAGAACTCAGAAGGGCTTTTGGAAAGAATTGGCTTAAACGTGAGGAGAAATATTTTAGAAACTTCATCAGAGGCTTCAGAGTACAAGATGGAAAAATGATAATGTGGGTTACATTATGAAATCGTTGTTTCTTTGACATAATAAAAAACTTCATTGTCAGAGCGACATATGCTCCAACATAAACAAGTTCTCTTTCAGGTAAGCGAATCTGAACTGTGTAGCGTGGCGTCTACTATAAAATCCCCAAAAACCTGATTGATTTCCAAGTGGAAATTTACGAATATGGAATATCAGGGACACCAAAAACCTAAAATAAATGTACAAGAGTAAAGTGGGGAAATTATTAGGAAAAATATAGACTAGAATGAAAGCGTAGAATTATGAGTAAAAGAGTCAATATTTTACAGTAACAAAGTTAGAATTTCCTAATTTATAATTTGAGAATTTATGAGATTGAAGTCTTTCATTTATGAGGCAAAAATCTGTTACTAAGAAAAAATAAACGACAACAAAAAAGAACCAACCGGGTTTTGCAGTATGAAAGTTGGAACACATCATAAGCTGTTAGTTCTGAGGTTCTGGGCAATGAATTATAATCTAGACTTCCATTTCATCCTGTGAAATATCCTTCTTTGGACACTCATAACTGGACCCGGGACAGAACCAGAACCCTCCATCAGTTTCTTCATACTCTCTGTCACTCTGTGATGCTGTTTGTGTCATGGTGC
This sequence comes from Oryzias sinensis, assembly GCA_037389245.1. NCBI lineage: Eukaryota > Metazoa > Chordata > Actinopteri > Beloniformes > Adrianichthyidae > Oryzias > Oryzias sinensis. The sequence goes on along the minus strand of CM074502.1, from coordinate 27,452,740 downwards.
CTCTGGCAGCTCTCCTCACCCTCTCCTCTCTGCTCTGCTCCTGACTCATCCCAGCTGTGTCCACTCAACTCATCAGACCTCCAGACCTTCTTAAGGAGATCCAGATCCAGTATTCATCGCCAGTTTGTTGTCCTTGATGGTGCTTAGTCTGGTCGTCTAGTTTATTCTTGTCATCGGGACATTCTACCCACGAGTGGTCACCTGAGTCTCCTGACTTCCTGAGCAGAAGTACCTCACGGATTCCTCCAGTCACGCCACGGGCCATTATCCAGCTTCCTGCTACTCCACGATTCCAAGCCTCGCCGGACAAAAATAAACTTTATTACTCACCTCATCACTCACCTGTGTTTTCCTTCCGGGTTCCAGCGCCTGGGTCTGCCTCGCCTAGCTTGCCGCGAAAGTTTCCTCCATTTGTAGCACTCTTGTATAAGATGAAACTCTTGTTGAAAACATTACAAACATCTGCCGTACTGGCAGAGATGCAACAAAATACAGTAAAGAACACAACACAACCTTAAAAACACAATTCTTTCATCTGGGACGGTCCTCGCTTTAACAGCTGCTCGCCTTAATTTCAAAATAGACGTGGCCCTAAAAACATGGTCAAAGAAGAGATAATACTTCTTGTGTTTTTTTTAAAATAACTTCTTGAAAAAGAAGTTGTAACATATTTATCTTGTATTCGTGAAATGAGTTTTTATTTTATATTTCTTCTACAATTCTTAACATTTGACACATTCTAGACTTAGGTCCAGTTTTTTAAAAAAGTCAAAAGAGATACGCTATGTATCATGTTTTAATTTGATTAATTTTCCTTTTGCAACTATGAATTGAAAACTAGACCAGCAGACATGTTATTCGCCAAACTGAAGGTTAGACGCATTCGTTAACCGCGGGCTCGCTTGAGGTGTCACGCCATCCGCTCAAAGCTGGACTCAGAAGCTGTGCCTTCTTAATTCTTTGTTTATTCCTCCAAATATGTCCAGTTTTGTGCGCCACAGGCTGAGACGGCTGCTTGTCAATCATCTGAGATGTAATTATGAGCAGCAGCTCTGATGCACAGAGCGGATGCTGCACCACAAAGCCAATTCATCTCCTCATCAGCTGCTCATAAACAGTCCGTCGATAACCTCGCAGAAATCATCTGTGTCCAGGATGAGTTCACAGCAATTCACGCGTTGTTAGTGACTAACTTATTGATGCGCTCAGATATCAAATATTTATTATCAAGGAGCTCTTAGTTTGGAAACATGATCAATGCTTGTGCCCTGCGGTGTACATATCACAGCAGTTAAGTGCAGAATCGTATGCCTGCAGGACATCAAACACGAGTCCGTATTGATCTCATTTTCTAAACTCAACATAAATATAAGGAGATGGGGGCTTTTTGCTGCCTCAAAAAGGGGAGATTTCTCCAACATGCACTTGTTTCCAGGAGGCAAAGTAACCGATGCTCTTGTGGTCTTGGTGAGAGGATCAGCAGGCAGCGATGGAAATGCCAGAGCTGGGTTCTTCAGCTTCAGTCTGCTGAGGATTCCACCTCCATCTGCCTTCAGGACACCGTGCTATCTTATTTACCGCTGCATGAATCTTATAAAGGCTCCAATGAATGTTTGTTTGGTGGTGAAACATTTATCAGAGAGGAGCAGAAACTTTGACACAGCACCAAACAAAGTTGTTAGTTGGAGGTTCATGCGGGAGGTAGACCTCTGCAGCCTGCAAAGGAGCAGGTCACCTTCACTGCAGAGAGTCCAGGAGGATGCTGGGTATGTTTACCTGCAGTCAATCAAGCTGGACCAGCTAGCATTCAACAATCAATCAATCAATTCTGGGTTTGGAATAAATCTGGGTTTTTTCTTTGGATGTCTTTGATATTTTTGCTGAGTAAGTCATGAGGCTACAACATTTTTTTTCATTCAATGAACTTAAACAGAATTCTAAGGGGGATGTCTTGTGATTATGAGGCACAATCACAGAGAATACAGGGAAACTTCAAATAGGAGACCCGGTGGGGGAATGAAAAAGTTCAAGAGGAAAAGGGAGGCAGTGGCCTCAGAGGACAGAAGACAGCAAGTAGAAATACAGGAAGATGCAGCAAAAGACGGCGGTGGTGAAGACCAAAGAAAGGCCATATGAGTTCATGTATGACAGTTTGGACACGGAGGAGTGGGAGGTGGATCTGTACAGGTGAGGCAGAGAAACAGACAGAAGGATGAGAAGCAGTTTAGAGTAATGATGCACAGAGAAGGAAACGTGTTGACAGACCACACTGGACGCGACTCGCATGTCGGGGCATCGAGATCCAATGTTAAGTCAATGTAAAGACACAATCTAAGACCCTGTGGCACAAATTGGGGATTGGGCGCTGCGATCAGGGACTCAGCTTTGGGCAAGTGACATTTTCAGCGACTCGATCAAAGGGTAGAAAAAATCCAATATGGCCATGCGATGGGAGGATTTTTGTCCGGATGCTTCATCCATTTTCTTAACTCGCTGGGGCCGCGTGGAAGCTGTCAAACTTACTGTTGGGTGGCGGCGTTCTCTTGCTCCATGGGCTCTGTGACAGGCTGGCGACCTGTCCAGGGTGGACCCCGCCTTTGCCCAACAGTGACCAGGAAATTCTGCGGCAGCTCAGCATAGTGGGGAAGCGGGGAATGAGCGAGCGAACGCCGCTGCCCAGACCGTACTTTCATGGACCGGTCTGAACGGGACCAAAGTTGGTATTTACTATTTTTAACCTCCAGTTTCTGTAAAACCTATTTTTCACGTTGAAATGCAAATACAAGAAAATGTCTGCAAACATTAGTAGATTTGTTTGGCAGAAAACGAGGATTCGGTGAAAGAAAATTGTTCATTTGAAAAAGTAGTTTGTGATTTGTAGAAATTCAATAGAAGCAACATTAATTCTTTTTTTTTATAGAACTTATGTTTTTACAAAAGTGTATTTATTTGTAGAAACATTTTGTGTCCTAAAGTTTCTTAACAGATGCTTAATCCTCTGTAAACAAATCTGTTTGTGGAGGAAAACTCCAGGTTTTGTCTGGAAACAGCAGCTTTGTGTTTCTGTCAAGTCAAAGACTTTTATTCAGTTCTTCAGACTCTTTTCTCCCCAAAGAAACTTTCCAAATATGTTGTTTTGTTAGTTTTTTTGATTTGCTTTTTAGCTTTAGGCTGCAAACTCAGCGGTCCGAGCAGCTGCTTAACGTCACGTGACGCGTTAAGACAGACGGATGAGGGGAACACAATCCAGTGGTTTACCAAAATAAAAGATCCTTCAGCATCAGAAAATAAACTAAATGGAAATAATCCAAGTTGGTGTCTGCATCTCGAAATCAGGCGTTGGGGAAAACTGTTGTAGAAAATGACACAGATCTTTATTTTGGCCTAATCATAATTAAAAGATCACTGGGGAAGCTTTGAAAATAGATCAGAAGATGATCGGAATAAAAGTTTGGGCTTTTTCCTTTGCTGGTTTCACATTCAGCTCTGTTTGTGTTATTGTAGATGAGATGACTTTACATCACCACATTAGTAAAGAGTAGTGTGTTAAAGACTCTCATCCAGTCTCAGAGTCTCTCTCCCCGCTGCTGCCGGCTAAACTTGGGCTTTCACCCTCCATTCTTTCTCATTACAGCTCCAAGCTTGTCAAAGCTAAACACACCAGTTGTCCTGTTTTTGATCTCCTCTTCACTCAGCACTTAACATCGACTTTCCATTGCATATCCCGTTAAACGTCGACACCAGATGACTTCGTTTTTCTCAGGATTACAGTTGGATTAGAAGTTGACGGCTCTGCCGCTGAAGCTGTCGGCAGCTCTGGGAAACGATGCAGGAGGATAACGGCACTGTGCTGGTAGACCGCTATCCCTTCTGGAGAGGGAGGCTTTAATCCAACATTTAAATTCACTACACAATAGAAAAACAGGAAAACTGTGTCCACAACTTTTGGGGGGATTGTTGTAAGTTTGATTTTATCGTGCCGTAGTATCTGCCTAGCTGACCTTTAACTTGGCGTTTGCTTATGATGAATTAATTTGATCCTTTTTTGTTTTATCACTGGATTATTCATTGATTTGACGTGGTGAACAGAACGTTGGGCCTCCTTAAATGGTGGTGAAAGGTTCGATATATACATGAAATAAAATAATTCTGTTATTTATGCATTTATCTTTTTGCAGTTTCTTGCTAGTTTTATCCGTAACTACGTAAAGTAAATTCTCACAATCTGTATATTTTATTTACTATTCCTGTTTGAAATACTTAGAATCAGGATGTTAATTGTTTTAGTTGAGTTTGTACTGTTGTTATGATAAATAATATTGATATTTTTTTATGTTTTTTATTGTTTTTGTCCGTCTTGTTTCCATAAAATTAAAACAACCACATTATATTTTGTTGTTAATGGCAAACATTCAAAGTAAAATTTGGTGACACCTTAGAATTTAATTCTTAATAAAGAATACATGAACAAGCATTAATAATGTGGTATTAAGCTGCTTATAAAGACATAGTCTCATAAAGTGCAAATCACACAAAATAGCTGAATTTTCCTGTTAGAAGAAAATGGAATGAGTAGCAAATATAGAAATCCCTCTAATGAAGGTGAAGCGTCTTTATTTTGAAACGTCTGTGGTCAGACGTTTTCAGGCTGTCGGCAGCGGATTTGTGGTTTGAGTCTTTCCAACGTCTTTGTGTGTTTCACGGTAAGAGTGAGCGGTCCGGTCAATAAGGGGTCCTCATGAGGGAGTGTTTGTGTGTCTTAAACTGGACAGATGGGATGTTTTCAGGAAGTGGTCCTCCCCTCCCTCTGCACACAGACGCTGCACCATCTCCTGCAGGAGCAGAGGTCAAAGAAACATTCCCAGAGGAACGGGACACGTGTGGAGGCTGAACAGTCAATTATGAGTTTGTTCTACAATTACAGTTCCAGGGTCCCGTGCTGGACGGGAGCCGCTCAGAGGCCTGGGAGCCGCTGTGGTCCGGCGTGACGTCCCGAACATGACAGCTGCGACCGTTCACAGATCGTCTGCTGCCCCCTAACCGAAGCACATCGCGGCTATGCCAATTAGGAACAGAATGCAGAGTGTTGCCAAGTGCATCATGGGACACGCGAGCAGAAACACAGACTTTAGGATTCCCTGTCGTTCCCCTTCTGCAGGTTGAGCTTCTAAAAGTGTATTAGTGTGTCTCCAGCTTCCTCACATTTCAGACCAAACGCACATCAATCCCAGAAAGCCCCGGTCCACACCTCTGCGGGTAACCCAGAGCCGCCTGTAAGCCGTGGCGCCGCTCCACGCTGAATTGATCATCCAAAAGTAAAGCGGTGATTAATTTTTGACAGCATTGTGGATTTAAAAACACCGGCTCCCCCGCCGCTCCCCGTCAGGCTGATGTGAGAAACCCAAGTGAATCAAAACTCCAGCCGGGCTCTTGGGGGTTCTTTCCCTCCATTTCTTCTTCCCTCCATCTCTCAGCCCAGTTTTAATGCCTACCTGAGGGAGGAGACGAGGTTCTCTGACTCCACGTCGATACTCTCTCTCTCCTGCTGAGCAGAATCACAGCCTCTCTGCTCTTAACTAATCGAACCCTGAGCTCCTCCAAACTCCCCCTCTCTCCTCTCTGCACCTCCTAACTTTATCAACAAACTTTGCCTTGTTGGAGCTAAATGCACACACGGCGCCGCCTTTGATCTCCTCTTCGCTCTGCACTTAACATTGACTTGTCTTTTTGCTTCTCTTTAAACGTCAACGCTGGAGGACTTTGTTCCTCGTTTAAGCATGCTCGGTGCTTTCTCAGGATTAGGAGGAACTTTAGAGGAAACTCGGAGAGTTCAAGGCGCCGCTGTGGAAACGTACGGCCGCCGACATCAAGGAGCTCTGACCGGGAAAACATAAAGACCATCAAAAAGCTTAGAGATGAAGATCTGCCTGATGAATGCCGTGGTATTTCCCAAATTAAGGTTTTAACACATTTAAATTAACCAAATATTGTAAAAAAAGACCTTTTGCATATCTCCTTCATACATAAAGGCCGTGTCACACAGCCACTACATACATTTAGCGCATATTGCATGGATAAAAACTGGTCAGACGTGAATAAATATGGAAAAAGTGAGAAAAGTTTTTTGATCTTTTTGTGAAATTTTCAAAGAATGAACCACGTTCAAGCCACAGAAGTACGAATAAACCACACAAAGAACACGTAAAGCAATGTAGAACATGAACCGTGTGTGATTGTTGCGCTGTTTATATGCAATTCATTAGTGATTCCTGCGTCAATTACATCGTTTTTCTGTGCGCCGTATACGTGATATAAAAGTTATACATCTGAAAAGTCCGTTAGACATACGTGAAACGGTTGTGGAAAGCCACAAATTTGTGTTTGCATCTCACAAAAATCACGCACTATTGCGTAAGATTTAAGTAATAATTGCATATAAACTACATAAAAGCCAAAAACTCTAATCAGCTCGAAACTGAATTCACGTACAAATCTGTCGGCTGAAACCCTCGACACGACAAATGCAAGAAGCATCATCATGCATGGATCATTAAAGACCAAAATTTCATATGTGGATGATGTACAAAATGTACACAGTGGCTGTGTGACACGGCCTTAACTTAGACCTTCTCTGGCCTTCATGTGCAGGATCATCTATGAGGGGAGAGACAGAACAGAATGAAACTATTCCTGCTTTGTAGACCTTGCAGACTCCTCCTGCAGGACATTTGCTTTCTGAAAGAACAATGCAAAGCTGCTGTTTGCTGCAAAGCTTTCCCCTTCTTCTCAGTGGTCGTGAAAATGACCAGGACGGCTGCTGGGATGAATCCTTTCTAAGAGAAAACTTGTTATGTTTCAACGGTGAACGTCGTGAGAACTCAGTCACCGTAGTTTTGCTCAAGTCACAGAAACCCTGTTACACATTGTTATCATAAATATAAAGCTTAAAGTTGATGCCAGTGGTTCCTGTCCCACGGGCCGCAGACTGGTACATTGGTACTGCTGGTACTGCTACATTTTTTTCTTTTTTTTTTTGTAATCTGATTCTGAAGGACGTTTTCTTTTGGAAAACTACGGGATTCTCTCCACCACATGCGACTCATTCTTGACTCATATCAAGTCACTCGGTCACATGTGGAAAATCCTTCCACCACGTTTTTAAAGCAGCTGCAACGACCGTCTGAAAGAACGTTTCTATCGGCAGAAAAGATCCAGAGAGGAAACAGAAGAAGAGCCTTCGGTTTCAAAATAAAAGAAAGCTGCAGTTAACAGTCAAAAACCAGGAGTCTTTACTCCAAATGATCATTTATTGTTAGAGTTGTTCCCACAGACCATAATAATAATGCAGAATGCTCAGCAACCAGCTGTCTAATGTTCCGAAGATGCTGCTAGTAAAGTTGTTCAAACAGTGGATTCACGTTTATTATAATACTTAGAAAATACCAGTTTTAGTGACCTTTTTTGTATTTATCCATCCCACCTGAGAAGTCAGATGAGGCTGAAGTCAGCGTCTGATTTTGTAGCTTCTACATTGACAGTTTTGGGTTTGGGGGAAATCTAGATCCCATGTCAATTGTTCTTACGTGAAATTTAGTGTAGAATGTTTAAAGCAGCTGCAGACATTTTACAGAGGATGAAGATAAACTTTACCCTCAAAAGTTAAGGGAATTTGGAAGTAAAAACCAAAAATCGAACGCCAACTTCAGCCTGGCAGGCTTAAAAAGACCAGAGACCAGTGTTCAAAGACAAGACAAGAGAGGAATTTGTTCTGTTCTGTTGATGACTAGGAGGAGACTAAACAAATCAGACCTGCACAGCCAAGCTGCCAAAAACAAACTGCATCCACTGCTGTCTGGCATGAAGCTCCTTAATAATCAGAAATGGCTCAAAATTGAAAACAACAGTAAAGCAGGATGTTTGCCGTAACACGTTAGGTTTTCTTTAACTTTATCGATGTTTAACAAATTAGTCTAAAACAAAGGTCTTTGAATGAATAAATGTGACCTTAACCCGGTTAATAGTATCAGAAGGTAAACCAGTTGGTTTTGGATGAAACGTGTCTTTAAAAAAACAAAAAGTCCCTCAGAGGCAGCAGAAACGGCTGAATGCCAGGTACCTCCTAAAACATTTGCAGAAGCAGATTTTTCCTCTTCCTCTCATCAAAAAGCTTCCAGTCCAGCTGTGAGATCGTATTGATCACAAACATCCACAGATCTTTTCATAATCTTTTTATCTTGAGAGGAAAAACTTGCAGCTCGAGCACAAGAACTTTGAGGAACATCAATAATGGATAAACGCACAGGCTCCATCAGCATGAATAATTCCCCCAAACATTCCCTTTACAGCTAATTAGTTTAAAGGGGCTGATGTAAACACGCATCCAAAACAGCCTCTGCAGCTCATACATATTGAGATTACAAAAATGTTAAATGTTCTTTTATGCAATAACTGTTCGTGGAAGAGAAACAGCCAAAGTGAAGTCTGGATGGGAGGAAGACGGAGATGAAGAGCAGAGTTTGGTTGGCTGCCAGAGGCGGATCAATGAGAAAATCTGAGCCCAGAGAAACACGAGCTCCTGCTGCTTTTTACGCTTTAACTAACGACTAAGAAGAAGTTCAAAAAGAATCAGAGGGAAATGTGCAAGTGAACACTGTTTGACATTTAACACAGAGTACTGGACCATGATGGTAAACGACCTCCTTAATCTCTGACGTGAGGAACCTGAGCTGGTCACTTCAGGGTGATGTCTTTGTGAGCAGACAAACAGATCAAACTCCTTCTGAGGTTCCCCCTTCATAAGTTAGTGCCGCGGTTGTCCCCCTTGCTGGGGCCGCTGGAGTTTAACTCTGCAGCCTCACGGCTGTGAAGTGGACCCCAGTGTTGTCCCAGTCTGGGGGGGGGGGGGGGGGGGCACCGTGGCAAGCTCTCATGGCCAGCCTGGCTCCTGGTATGAAGAGATTTCCTCGCAGCAGAGCCAAGCCATACTTGTTTATTTATTTATGTATTTATGTTTTACAGTTATATAATTATTCATTGTACGTGGCGGCCATGGGTCATATGTTTTAACGGAGGGGAGTGGGAGGGGTGAAGGGTGGGTTTTTGCTGTAATATTGTGTGTTTTCTGTTTTTAATGTTAAAGTTTCGAGCTGTGCGGCTGCATGAGAAGAGCTATTTTATAAATAAAGTGTGATTGATTGATTGAAGTCTGATACCCTCTCTGACCAGTTCCTTCAGCACGAGAATGTTACCCCCACAGTGCAAGAAGGAGCCCCCGCAGGTCATTCCCCCCCACAGCCATCAGACTGTACAACACGGTGCTGCAGTGACTCTAAGAACCCACACAGCGTATTCCAGGTGTTGTCACTGTCCTTTCTGGTTCCCACAAAGGTTGTTTGGTTTGTACTTTTATTGTCATTTTGATTTAGTCGTGTAAGTTGCAGATGTTCTTCTGTTCTTTTCCACTGCTGGACTGTACTGAATGTCACAAAAGAATTTCCACATCGTGTGATAAATAAAGTCTCATCTTATCATCCTGCTGACTGATTCTAGTCTTCAGTGAGCATTCCTCCTCTTCGACTCGTTCCACTACAGTCGTCTGATGAAAACAAAGTCTCAACATCGTGTTTTCAGGCACTTCCTGAGCCTGAAGCTCCGGCGGTGGTTTGATGGAAGATGGTCTACGGACTGTGGAAAAGCAAAGGTCTGAATATTTGTGTGTGGAGACCTGGACTTCACTCATGTCTTTGCCTGATTCTTTCACGCCGTCCTTCAAAGCTGCAGTTGCTGGTGTTCTCTAAGAGGATTCACCACAGATTTGGATTACATTTGATTTGCAAAGACCAAATAAAATACTTAGAAACAACAAACAAACATCAAATATTAAAGTGCTCAAAAAAGGAGTAGGTAGAAGAAAACGGATCGATTTCCACCCCCAATCCTGCTATATTTTCTATGCACATTTTTACACCTAAACATTGATCATTATTCACCAAAACAAAAAAGAAATAAAAATGACTGATCTATCAGGAAAAGCTGCTAGATGTGTAAAATGTGTTAATGCACTTTGTTTTTTCAGGACACCAGAAAACATCCTAACAATGTTAAACAATCATTCATTTATTAATTCTTCTGGCCAAATGTTATGCACAATTATTAAAATGTGTACATGTTTATGTAAAATGAATATCAAAGCTCTCAAAACTATTGATATATGTAATTCTTGGCATTCATGTAAAGAATCCCTCTGGCTGTTTACAATGGTATCTATATTGTGTACTTATACTACATCGGTTCTCATGTTGCATACTTGTATTTTGTTTAATAGAGCTTTTCTTTTTTTAACCTCATGAGGCTTCTCAATTTTCTAATCAAAATGTTTCAACATTTTTTGTTTGTATTTTTATTTGTGTAATATTTTTAAGGATTTGAACTCAAAACTTTGATAGCGCTTTCTAATATTATTCCTTAATAATCACACGAGTAATGTGATTATTCATCGTTTATTAGCATTAGTAGATGTCTTCTCTCTTCTCAGACACTTTCTGAGCCGTGCTGACAATATTTTCAGCCACAGCTGAACTTAATCAGGAATGACAAGCGGATTGTGGCAAAATCTCTTTATAAAAATTACAAATAATATTGTCAGACACAATTTATGAGGGAAAATAACTTTAGGTTACAAAAGGGAACGTGAAATGAACATTTGTAGAGCCCGAGCAGATCTCCACGCTACATAGTTTGTCCCAGTAGGGTTACCGTAGTGTGACGTTACCTTCAGTCAAAAGGACCCTGAACGGAGGTTCCAGACCAAACGGTTACGGTTCCTACACCGGCTCTCTGCTAGATGCACTTCCTTTTGGGTCCTGGGAGCTTGCCGGAGTCCTAAATGCCTCCAGAGTCTCTGAGTCTCTGTCTGGTTCCAATGGGGGTCTTTGGTTCCTGGGTCTTGGACATGGGCCACCGGGCATCCTCTAAAAACAACTCCCCATCAGCTGACTTTTCTGCCTCCTCAGAACTTTCCTCATTCTACTTCCACTGTGGATCAAACGGCCTTTTTGCTTTTTTCCTGCTCAAATTTCCGTTTTGCTTGGTCCAGTTCCCGAGCTAGAAGCGAAGCTCTTTGGTTCTCCTGAAGAAATCGCTCCTTCTCCTTTTCCAGCAAGAGATTCAGACACATTTCTGTGGAAGAGCTGGGGAACTGAGTTCAGCCTTCTGCTGTCCTGCCTTCTGAAAAAAGGTCTCTGTTTTGCATTTGAAGGCCGCTTACGTCACAGCACCGCCGTCCAAAGTCAACGACTCCTTCAGATGCGGCCACTGAATGCGGCCTTCTTTAGCCCGACTTCAAGGATTGGTCTAGTCCAGGGGTCGGCAACCTTTTTTACTCAAAGAGCCATTTGGGACCGCCCCTAATAAAAAAGAAAGCACCCGGAGCCAAAACCCGTTTTGACATCATTATATATATTATGCATGTATATATTATATCAAGGGTGCTCATTACGTCGATCTTCAATGACATGAGCGTAGATCGCGGGCCAGAAAAGATAAAAAAAAAAAAAGTACTTCTTTAAAATCCACTAGCCAATCAAAATCCTCACTGAGAAGTACGGGACTTGATTGACATGTAGATTGGCCAATCGGACATCGTCTGAAGCATACGTCACTGCAAATGCACATTCTGTTCTTTAAAGGATGATACCGCGGCCGCGAGTGGGAGGAGCTACTGGTTCTGGTCTGATCGCTGCATGGAGCGATGTGTTTATCAATGCATGGTAGACACTGAGAATGTGGAGAGATCAGGTTTATAATTTTGAAGAGTTCTACTTGGTAATCATGTTTCCATGTTTGAATTCATAAATCCCAGAGTCTCTGCTTCAACTCCTGCAGGGAAAGCTGCGTCTGAATCTGACGCCCGTGTTTGCATCTCTCTGACAGAGTTTGAAGCCAAAGCCCCTCCTCCGCCTCTCCACCTGCTTTTCCTCTCTACCTGTTCACCTGTTCACATCCTCTGCAGCTGAGATTTGTTTCCCCCGCGCTCCTCAGTGTTTCCGACACAGAGAACGCAAAATACGATAGTCAGGGCGCTCCAGCACCGCACAAGGATGAAAGAGCCGGACGCAGGTTATAGCGGGGATAGAGCGGGTTAAGAAAATGAATGGAAGAAGGCCCGCTGAAGAAATATTCAATAGTGTACACATGTTATTATTATTCTGAACTATCTTTTATTTAGAAAAATCTTTTATTTTATCAGTCCAGTACGGAAAAAAACATCAACAAAAGCTGTGTTGGGCGGTTTTTGGCTGGGTCTGGCCAAAAACAGATGACTTTTCGGCTGGAAAACTGTGACTTTATCTGGCAACGCAGGCGCGAACTCTCAGTCTGTCATCAGTCTCTGATGTCAAGTCTGATGTCAAGTTCCCGGCAGAAGATCGGAGTGTTTATTGAAGCCGCCCCGCGTGTCTCCTCCTGCTATCAGCTCTGCAGGTCTCGCCCGATAAATACGATCTCATTAAAGAAGCTGTTTTTTACGTGGCTCGCGCTTCGTACGGAGCCATCAGCGCCTTTGAAATGCCATGAAAAATGAACAAACTAAAATAAAATTTAATTATTATAAAATACTCATTATTTTCCAAAGTCACAGGGAGCCACAACAGATGGATGAAAGAGCCAGATGTGGCTCCGGAGCCATGGGTTGCCGACCCCTGGTCTAGTGTATCCCTCTATGCCGTCCATATCCCACAATGCTTTGCGGCCGAACCCGGAGATTTTCTGACAACAATGGGGGAATGTGAAGCAGAACCCGGAGTTGGAGATAATTACACCTTCAAGATTAATAGTTGAATCCTCTCTTTCGCCGATGTAACGGCTGGAATTATCCAAAGGCTAGACTCATCCAAATTCACAGCCGTTCACATCCGGCCTACCAGGTGGACGAAGGTCCCGGCCAACGATGCCAGGTGCCATTGAAGGAATCTGCCCTCGAATTTTGACACACCCCAAAATGCAGATTGCAAAGATTGCTTTGGTGCGAAGCAGCGAACCAAGACTAGAACTTCTCCAAAAGTCCAAAGTTTGTTAGTATGCAGTCTGCGGATTGGAGGAAAATCCCCCCTCCCTCTGCTCTCCCTTCAGCTGGGATGCAAATTCATTTCCTCACCTGTTGGTTGTTTTTATGTGACGCCATCATCCCGGAGGTCGGCCATGTTGGCGTTGCCAAAACATAAACAAACACGTTAAGATGATTCCAGAACTCAACTTTGAAGCAAAACAGTCAATATTTGCCGAGTACTCGGCTGCAACAGCAGGTCAGACAGAGAAACCCTGAAACTGTTCTACCGTTTACTAGAAATCAGGAATTTACTGACAAAAAAAAGACGTCTTTGAAATTTCCAACTGAATTTTGATCAAAACGATAAAAATCATTTTGATCACAACTTGGATTAGAATTGGCAAAATTGGAAAAGACTATTTATGCCACTAATGATTGACATTACCAGTACTGTTCTATCCAACTCAGTAGATTAGGTTTAGTAGTCATCCTCTTGACACTAGTACTGATGATTAAACAGAACATGAGCCGAGTCGTCTTTATCTAGTTTGACTGCACAGGAGTAAAAATACATTTTCAATCTTTTGACTCAACAAGGAGAAATTCATTTACAAACTCGGGACAAGTGCTAGCCCTGGTCAGAAGAACTGGTTGCGTCGTATGTGAATCTTCTCTATCAGGTAATTGAATTAAACTCACTTAACGCTCCTTTTCTTTAGGTTCAGGTCGATATAGAGAACTGTTCATGTTTCCATTCAGTTTTGTCGCCATTGGCTGCAGAATTGTCATGGTTTTTGGGGGATTTGTACACGGCTAACCTCAAATGAAGGCAACGTGTGGATATCTCAACACACCGGGACTCCGACTGGATTTGTGACGCCAGTGAAAACACTCCGTCCGTTCACAGCTGACGTCATAGCTGTGAGTCGGCTCTGCAAAGGCAGCGTCGCCTTTTGAGGCGATTTGGATGAGTTATCAGGCTACGACAAATTGTTTTAGGTATGTCTCCGTCGCCCAAATGTCAGGTCGCTGGCAAGGAACAGTCCAAACTTTAAATGAGGGGCAAGTTACGTGTTTATCAATTATTTACAGAGGATTTCCACATAAGCCTCATGAAGACGATGTTGGTCACACTTCAGATTGAAGAATAGATGAGAATAGATGAACTTTACTGTTCAGGACCTTCTGCGAAAAGATTAGCAATTAGCAGGTAATGCTATTTTTTTATAAGCATCTAATCAACACCTGTTAGGCTATCTCTGCTAATAAACATCTTTATAAGGAGCTGATTAAGTGCTATATTTGTTTGCTCATGAATGGATCATGAATGTCACATAAAGGCTAATGAACACATTACTAATGCTTGTTACTGTTTGCTGACTTGATTTTTGAGGACTCCCATTATAAAGTCCTATCAAAGCTTTGTTTTTGTTTTTTACATAAAAATCTAGCTCCGACTTTGTGCTCCAGCCCGATTCTGTGGATGCTCACAGCTTCCAGAGTCTGGGAGGCGCTCAGAAATCCCCTTTCTCTTTTGGCTTTTCCCATCAGGGGTCGCCCCAGCGAAAAAACCCCTCTTTCGAGGTTGAGTCGCATGGTTAACTTGGCAATGTTTTACGCCAGCGGCCCTTCCTGACGCAACCCTCTCAATTTATCCGGGCTTGGGACCGGCACAGATGCAGAGAAGGGAATAGAGAGCAGCCCGGAGTCGAACCCTGGTCTCACGGACGGAAGGTGCCGCAAACCAGCACGAGCTAAACCGGCTCCCTCTGAGAGGCGCTCAGAAATGACGGAGGCAAAAGTTGTACGGTGTAGCTCAGAGCCGCAGAGAACCGTCACAAGTTCTAGCTTTAGAAGTGCAGAAATCATTTTGTTATTTCAGTTAAAAGAGAATCATTGAGGAGACGATTCACTTGGCTCACCAACTGCACGTACTGCAGACGCGGTTTAGATCATTTATGAAAACACTAAAGAAAAGTTTTAAAGGTATAAAAATCTGATATTAGAACTAGAAAGAAATCAATCAGCTTCTCTAACCAATACGCCGCTCATCCTCCATTCCTCCGTATTTCACCAGTCCTTGTAAAAATGTAGTAAAACATGGTTGGTGTCAATATGACGGTGCAGCACCGACCAGCATGAACCGGGTGTTACAGGCGACAGGATCATTGTGCGGTTTAATGCACAAAGACAGGTTTATGACGCTGGTGATTCGGGATTTGAAGTAAAACTGTAGAAAAACTCAAATCAAAGGCGCTGAAAATGAGCTCTGAACCCCTGAATGTATAGATTTATTTTGAACAACTCTTTCATCCAGTGCAGTCAGGCTTTAGGTTGTGGACTGACGGTTGAAAACTACTGAACTGATTTTGTACTTCTGCTGGTTTACAGACGAAAAACTAGGATTTGACACAGGAATGTCTTTATTGGACACCAAGTCAACAGCAACACACTTTAAGAAGAACACACACGTTCACATGATGCACAGCAGCATGAAGGGAGGCTCATCTACATGCAGGACGCCAGTCACTTTAAACACGCCACTTCCTGTAAACGCATCTGAACCGAATGACCAGGATTAGCCATGGGGGGCAGAGATGGGGGGCTCTGCGTGTCAGGAAGGAGAAAAACAAAACAAAAGGAACCAAAGGTTAAGGGGAAAACACTTTGGTTCTCTGCCTTCACCACAGATCCTCTTTTTCTGGTTGGCCGGGCTGATCTCCTCACTTGTTACTTACTCTTCAGCTCTTCCTCCCCTCCTTCTCCATTTTTCTCACCCATCCTCCCCTGAGAGGCTGCCAAAAACATATTTTCTCAAACTGTTAAGAGTGCCGGAGGAAAGGAAAGATTAAGATCTCAGAGCTGTCAGGATGAGCTGGACTTGGCATGTTTGAGTGTTTTTGAAAATATCCCCCCGACCAGACGCCGGACCCCCCCCTCCCTCTGAGGGGAGGCAGAACCTGTGAAAAGCTTTGACACGCTCGGGTTTACAGGTGTGTAACGGTGTTAGAAGCTTTCTGACAGCACTAATGAAACTGACAGGAGGTGGAGGGAGGGCAGAAAAGGAGGCTTCTCCAACACACCAAGAGGGACTCTGTCCAACAGACTGGTCTCCCCGGCCATAGAAAATTGATAGACGTCTTATATATGTATATATTCTAACTTCTGTTCTCTTGATAAAACTCTGAGAAGGATCAAATTGAATTGTTAATCAGTCCAATCAAAGCAGCAGTTTTTCATATTTAAAAACATCAAGAAGGAAATGTTCCCCCTTAGATTCTGACGTCTTCTGCTGCTTTTCTATCTTCTACTTTATTCTTTTGGCCGTCCTCTATTTCCAAAATTATATTTTTTATTTAAAAAAGAAAGAAAATTGTCTCTAGAAAAACAAGTTGCATTTGAGTTAAACAAAAAAAGATTTTAAACAAGTTCAAGGAGATTGGGATCCAGGCAGATGCCACAACACACGCCAAAGGAGGGCGGCAGGAGCGGCGGCAGCGGCGGCAGGAGCGGCAGCGGCGGCAGGAGCGGCAGCGGCGGCAGGAGCGGCAGCAGGAGCGGCAGCGAACATGGACTGTTACTCAGAACTAGTGAAAGACACAGACCATTAATAAGAGGAGGTACTGGACCTTAGAGCCAAAACCCCATCAAGCTCAGCAGACAAACGTTTCTGCAGATGTCGACACGAATCTGATGATCTCGACCCAAAAGCCACTTGGAAGAATAAAATAATCCTAATGAGGAGTGTGGGATTGTGACCTCAGAGGGGCCTTCTCTGCATGGAGGCGCTGCACCTTTTAATGCTTTTAGAGCAAACAGCCTGAAGTGAGAATGTGTGTTTAACAGTCACAATACACACACACACACACACACACACACACACACACACACACACACACACACACACACACACACACACACACAGGTCAGTGTGAAGCCAGGAAAAGCCTTGAAGGTGCTACAACAGTGAAAGCAGAGTGCTGGCAGGTTGAAGCCTCTTTGAAACGAGGAAAGCATGTTGCGTGCCGCCCTGCATGGGTCAAAGCCCGCCGTCGTCGCCGCTGCCGCTGCCTCTGACAGCTGCAGCCGCTTCCCTCTTATGATGGAACATGTGCGTGTTCTGCACCGCTCGTCTCCCAAAAGCAGGCTCAGCTTAAAAATCCAGATTTGAGTTGAAATCTCGGCCCAAAAACCAGAGAGCGCGTGGCGGTAGCACGCTCTTTCCTGACCAGCAGCAACAGCTGCCTCACAAAGCGAAGGAGCACTGGGACTCTGATGAAAAGCAACAAATAAATAGGAATAGGAATGATGTCACTGATTCAAATATGCACAAATCCTAATGTAAACACACGGCCTATAAATATGTACAGAGCACGTTTCTCCACAAAGGTTACAGTAGGACATAAAGTTTAAGCGAGCCAAACTAGGACCTGGACTGGATTTGTTCCATTCTAGCTGAGCTGCTGTTCCACAAATCCCCCAGTGGGACTTTCTAGACCACATTTCCCTAACTTCCCTCCAGACCCAGAACAGAACTCCCTAAACCGGTCCACAATGACAGCAGCGCCGACTGCAGGAGGGCTTAGACCATGAAGCGATGCTCCTTTCCATCATGAGCCATCAGGATGACGTTGCGGTTGGAGGTCCAGATGAGGCGGGCGAGCTTCAGGTGGTTTTGGGATCCTGGGGAGGCCGGCTGCACCGGAGGAACCTGGTACGTCTTGATGCAGCGCAGCTGAGGAGCCGAGTTCAGCATGCCGATTTGGCCCAGCAGGCTGGTGTTCATCTGCAGATCGCCACCAAAACACTCAGTTCACAGGAACATGTCCACAAACCAGACGGTGGTCAGGTTTAAACACAGAAACAAGCAAACAAAAGAATCTGGTTCTGGAGACGAAACCAGAGCGAACTTTGTAAGAAAAACAGGCGAAGAGTCCAAACATTTTCCTCTAACATGAACATAAACCCTCTGCAGGCCCTAAACTCTCCGGTGAGTCTGACAGCCGCTGGGAATGAAACCAACAACCCCCATTAGCATTGTTTTCATTCTGAGCCCAACATGAAGGTTTCAGATTTAGCTTTTATATTGTTCAGGTCTGCACAATAAATCGCACATTTAGCGTGATATCGCTAAAGACAACGAAAACTGCGATAAATGGTTACCTTGAATGAGCTAAAACAATCTTATGGCAGCTTGAAGGATTTAATCAATCAATCACTTTATGCATTCGACCAATCAGATGGACGCCTTCGTGTTGTTGACCAATCAGATGGAACCGTTTTATTTTAGATGTTCGCCTCCTGCATATACTAGGGTCATTTGGATTATAACTTAATGTATGGTAACGCTTATTTAAATTCAACTGTTGCAGTGAAATGAAAATGATGTTTTTGCTATTTTTTGTATATCGACATTGCAATATTGATCACTAGTATTGCGAGTTTTCCTCATATCGTGCAGGCCTTACATTGTTTGTTTAAAACGATGACAAAAGTTATGACACATAATTATGATTATGGAATGAATCATCCTTGAATCTTCTATTTAGTTAAGTGCAGCTTCGTCTCATTTTTCTTTGACTTTCTTTGTTTCTGAAATGTTCTCCCGCTTTATTTTGACTCGACATGTTTGATCTCAAGTTTTTTACAGTTTTAGGTTCATGGTTGAATTATTGTACAATATAATCAAAAATATATCATTAAAAAAAGCTGGGGTTGTACTTAAAGGATGGATGTCAAACACGGCCACAAAAAAGCAAACTTTAAAGTTAAACAAAAATGTAAAAAGACAACAGAGTGCAAAGGGTTAAAACATCATTCTGCAACTTTTAACATTTTTTATTCAAACATAAACCTCAAAAAAGGAGGATTGTGGAAGTGACTAAAATCATCTGCTACTGACAGTGAGGTCAACACTGAGCGGTCGCAGAAAGGCAAGAATGAAGGTAGACAAAGCTTGTGTATGTGTGTGTGTGTGTGCATGTGTCTGTGCGTGCGTGTATGTGTGTGTGCGCGTGTGTGTGTGTGTAGGAAAAAAGTAGCAGGGAAACTCAATCGTTGTCTGAGACGAGACCCTCACACACCGACAAAGCGTCTGCCAGCTAATTACCACAGCAGCCATCCTGCCGGCACGCTTGCAGTGGTTTATACTTACAGTAATGCCATTAGGGTGTGTGTGTGTGTGTGTGTGTGTGTGTGTGTGTGTGTGTGTGTGTGTGTGTAGCCAGTCATGTCAGAGGTCAGAAAGACCTCTTATTCAAAAGAACAGTTCTGGGAAGAGATAAGAAGTGAGTTTATCCTCTCTGTGCTCCTCTGACTGTTATTTAGTTTTTGGGAACTTTTAAGGTGGATTTGATAATTGAAACCTGAATAGATCCTTTAAAAAAAAAAAGAGTGGGGGTTGAAATACTAATGAGACCCTCTCTACATGCCTGCACACGACACAGTGAAATATTTCCATCACAGCTTGGATTTTCTCTGCCTCACCTGCCAGAAAGAGATGTGGCTGTCGGCGTTGGAGTAGGTCGCCAGGTAACGGCCATCGGGGGCGAACGACACGGCTGTAATCGGACCTTTGTGACCGAGAATGTTCTGCAAAGATCAAGATGTCATATCATTGAAACAGCCGACTCAGCAAATGAAGGACTTCGCCACAACACGGCTCTGAAAATAAAAACTATGTGACGGTAAAAATGAAGAAACCCGAGTTATTCTGTAGATACATTCCAGTTCAACAGAGGGAATGGAGGGCAGTGAGGTGTGTTTGTCTGTGTGAACGGCGTTCCAGAGGCTTCCAAGCATCCAGTGGAGGAAAACTAACACAATTCTAGGTTTTAGATTGACATTAAAACCCAAACAGCTCCTCGTTGGTCAGAAGGCTGAAAGGAAAATAGTTTGATGGTGAATCGGAGGCCGGAAGCCGCAGTTACAGCCGGAGGTTCAGGCCAACGCTTTGATGAACCTCATCCAGTTAGTGAACAAAGGAAAAACAAGTCTTGCTTGTAGCAGAATTTCATTGAGCCGCTGCAGATCAAGTCTTGGCTTCAACCGTGGCTGTAAAGGTTTGGATGACATAATTCCATCAGACGAGCGGCAGCTTCTGCTCCAGCAGATGCTGCCGGCCGCCTGCAGAACTCCGGGGACAAAATAAATCGTGGCGGCAATCGCGGTAACGCAATAAAGCGTCCCGGCAGATGCAGGGCGTGTAATACAATAAACGCCCTCCCAGAAATCCCCACCCAGCTTCTGCCCCGCGCCTGGGATTACAAACTCTCTCCCCTCCAGATGAGATTAAGATGCGTCGCCTGCAGTGCTCAGACCTGGAAATAATAACCCGTCTGCTGTAGTTAAAGCTGAGAGAAGTTTTAACAACTGGGTGAGATGAAAACCTCATATTTGTAATGCCTTCCCTCCCACCTTTCATAATTAGGTCTCAGCAACATGAGGCTGGGAAGTACTGAAGATGCAGTGACTGCCATCAACATGGTCCATGACCTTCACCACTGGCCAAAATCTACGCTCCGCCTCAGTTCTGACTGCATCCTGCTGGTATTATTGGGCTGGGTGGGACGCCAAGGGTTTGAATCTGGTCAGGTCGAATCGAAGCCTCAGAAACTGGATGTGTCCTTAGTGAAACGGGTGACGGCCGGATTGGTGAGTTAAACCTCGAAAGCGGCTCCTGCAGTCAGGTCAACTTTACTAGTAAAAAAGCAAAGCGTGACCAAAGTGTTGGACAGTCGCAACGGACCCACTCCCCAACTACTTGATGGGTGGGTGGATGTGGAGGACACACTGTGCAACAAGCTGTGGCACCTCAAGAAAAGCTCCACTTTCCTGAAAAACTAGAAGACGTAGAGACAAGAACAAAATGGCAAAAAAAAAAAAACATTTACTGCAGTAGAACGAGTGATAGAGGCGATACGTTTGATTCCCTAAACATTACAACACCTGATATTTCAGGTTTTTACTCCATGTCAAAGTGTTTTTTAAATTATTACATACATTTAGCGCATTTTACACAGATGGAAATTGGTCAGACGTGATTAATGAGCAAAAAGTGAGAAAAGTTATGGTCTTTACGTGAAATGTTCACAGATGTATCTGGAATGAACCACACTAAAACCACAGAAGAAGAAACACGCAGAGAACACGTAAACCAACGTAGAACGTGAACCGTGTGATTATTGTGCTGTTTATTAGTTCATTGGTGATTCGTGTGTCAGTTACGTGATCTGAACGTGATCTGTGCTCCGTATATGTGATATAAAAGATCTACATTGGTGCTTCATGCAGGAAAAGTCTGTTTGACAAACATGGAACGGCCGTGGAAAGACACAAATTTGTGTGTGCATCTCACGAAAATCACGCACAATTGTGTAAGATTTATGTCATAATTGTGTATATAAACTATGTAAAATAAACGCCATCTTCTCAACAGAGCAAAAATTTTGAAAGGCTCAAAACTGAATTCACGTAAAAGATGACCACATCAACGAATGACAAACGCAAGAAACACGTATGAATGACGTAGATTTGAATTACACACGTTTCATGAAAGACTGAAACTTCAGATGTGGAAAATGTCAGCAGTGGCTGTCTGACACGGCCTTTAGAAGATTTCCCTGAAAAAAACTAAAATTGCTTTGAAGACCTAAAGGATTTTGATGGACTGAATGCATGTCTTAACATACTTACATGTATGTAAAGCTCAACATGTGTTGGTGCTTCTTCAGAGCTAATGTCAAACAGAATGGTGGAGGAAAAGGAGAAATGATAAAGAATGACAACAAAAAGGCTTCAAGTTCCTTCTACTAAGTTGCCTTGAAGAGAAAATTTTGTTTTTTTTTGTTTTCTTTTACATCAGCAAACCGTCAACATGAAAGTCCATGAAGAGTCAAAATCTGTTCTGAGATCCGCTCTAAAGAAAAATGCTGTTTTGGGTGTTTTTAACTTGGATGGAGGACATGTAAAAAGAAATTTAAGCTCAAAGTTGTATTTTTAAGTATTTAAGTTGATGTGAATGAGGAGCAGAAATAAAATACAGGGGAAAAATCATCTATGTGAGGTAGAGAATAGGCTGGGCTACAAGCTCCCTGCCCTCAGCCGTCTATATGACAGACTTCTGAACCTGTCAACAGTTGTTTTGGGAGTTCCCTTCAGTTTGGATTCACCTGGACAAACAACCTTTGGGTGAGCAGATTCATTTCTCCTGTCTGGCTCTCATTTCCTTATTATGAATGCAAACGTATCCATAGCAGGAGTGAAGGGAAGTTGCTCAGTATGGACGTTAGCAGGAACTTAAAAAAAAAAAAAAAGGTTTTTGGTCACTGACAATTGATGTACCTTTAGATTTTTCTGGATCGGTTTGGTTTTCTTTTGTTGCATAAAAGAAGCCAAACATCAAAGGGTCGAATCTGGGATGTAAATATATAAACTGAAAGAATCCCGGTACCCTTAAAGACTGTAATCAGCACTAAAATAAAGAGCTGATTGTTACACGGGTTCTCCTGAAGGTCAGGAGTGAGGCTCTTATTGTGGAGGGTTAGAGCTTCTATTGTTTGGTCCAGTTTGACAGATTCACAAACTCCTGTTCCAACAATGTTAGCATCTTTTAAGGAAGTCCAGAGGAGTGAAGGCTTTGAGAGCAGCTGCTTTGCTGAATAAAACAATGTGCAGTGAACCCGAGGCTTTTCGGTCCAATCATCTTTCACTTGGCTCTCGTTTCTCCTCACTGTGGAAACAGGCGTTGATCACCACTTAATAGCAGTCAATATCTGCTTCAGATACATTTGGCATCCTGCTAAAGACATTAGCCAACATGGAGGATCAATAGGAAGGGACAGAATTAATAAAACCTAAAGATTTTGAACCCCATTAATCAAGAGGAAAGCTTTCCATTAGAACGGCAATAAAACACTTGTAACACACAGTTTCTGCAGGTCCATTATCTATTAAATGTTAATTACTGCAAATAACACAACGGCTGTCCGCTCTTCCCTGAGTACACTAAAAACAAACACACACATGCACACAACCAAAGGAGATGTTGGGTGACTGGGGCCGTGCCGCTATCAGATATAAATGACCCCCTTCACCAAACTAGACTGCTCGCGTTACGCAAAATCAATACACAGCAAATTACCAACGCACACACTGGACCAGGACCCACACAATTACACACACACACACAACTGCACTACATCACAGGGAATTGTGGGGTAAGACAAAAACATGATTAACAGCGTCACCATTTTGTCGTTTATCAGTTACAGAGAGAAAGAGAAACTCGTCTTCCTCCATCCTTTCACTTCTCTCCTTTTTAATGCAGAGCTGCTTTTTTTATTCAAGGGAGCTGCGTAATGTTACTCCCAAACATTTGCTTTTTTGCCACATGAGTGAAGTAGATGAAGGGATTTGGGCCAAACGGATGGATGGAGTGCAGTTGGACTAGTTGATAGGTTCAGGTAAACGTGAGTGATGGGAGCTTTTCCAGGAGGAACAGCTGAGCTGATGAAGAGGATGACGGATGGAGGAACCTGCTGTTTGCTAGTGTTGCTGTTGAACGGCAGAGATCTCTGCCCACGCTGAACCAACCTGACATTTTCCAGTACGGACATCGTAGAGGGCCACCGAACCCTGGCGAGCTCCGACGGCGATGCGGTGGCTGCGGTCACAGTAACCCACCATGTAGAACCTGGACGATGAAGCACAGGAGCATCAGAACACGAGCAGACAGAGGCTGAATGGCCTGAAGGGAGAGCGTGTCAAATGTGTCCTGATCGATTTCAGCATCTCTTAAGCTGTGTTCCCAAAATGGGCAAAACTTTATCGAATAACTAGAAAAAATGTTGAAAAAACACATTTTGCAATTACACTAGTGTATACTGATTTGGTGCTTTTCTATGTTCCTCGAAGGCCCAGAGGCTTCACAGTCACATTCACACACTGATCGCAGCTCCACTGCTGAACGCTGGCGCCAACCTTCAACCGGAGGAAAGGTGGGGTTCGGGTATGGGCGGGAATCAAACCTGCAATCTTCCAACCGCAGGTCGACCACCCTGCCGCTGCACAAAAAGGTTTTGGACCCTACCTCTGGTTCGTCTCGCCCCCCCAGCCGTCCCACTACTCATCTGGATGAAGCTCAACTGCTGGACTATTTAAAAATGTAGTTGTAGAGTTAGATGAGCTCATTTTCTCTATCAGTTCTGGTACATCGGCTGTCTGTCTTGGGGGAGGATCCTTCCTTCATGTGGACACCCCTGAGGTTTCCTTTTTATTTTTTGAGTTTTTCCTTTCCGAGAAGGCGGGTCTAAGGGCAGGGATGCCCGGTTCAGTTCAGTTTAGCCATTACCTTCTGAATTGTATGACTACGTTCTTAACGATTCGTGTTTATTACACAATAACCGGTATGAAGCCCAGTGAGATGACTATATTATAGTATATAATATTGGGTTATAGAAATAGAATTGAATTGAACCACAGATAAACACAAACCAAGCCAGCTGATCATAAAGGGGAGCTGTGGATCCAACAATTCCACATGACAGCTGTGTGACGCTGTGGGACCTCGGCCAAGGCAGCCAGTACCTACCGAAAAGCGCCTCGCCAAAGGTTGTCGGTCACGTGTGCACAGACGGAGCTGATGCTTTTTTCTCTAGCATCAGAAGCGAGTTGACCTTTTGACACGGGCACAGATTCAGACACTCCGCTGAGGAGCACTCACGCCGGTAAGCACACTTACTTGCAAATAGCAGGGAAACACTCCTGCAGTCCTTTCTTCTTCACCAGAGAACCCTCAATGCAGTACATGATGATGTCCATCACCTGAGGAGGAGGAGGATGTTGAGCTTTAACTTTGAGGGAAATCTTTCTCTTAGGAAGGTTTGGATAAGAATGATCATATTTCTCTTTGACTAAGTCTGCTTAGATGCTCTTTACAAAATGAACAAAACATCTCATTACTTCAACCAGCAGATCCACCACATCTCCAGGCATCTTCTCGATCAGGATGTCAATCACTCGCAGTATCTCTGCCTTCGCTCTGGCCAGAGTGGTGGTGTGGACATTTTGCTGTGACTGAGAGTTGGCCTGGGCTGCGTTGTGCCGATGAACCTGTAAACCAAACGGTCTGTCAGGAGCGCCAGACAAAACCCAACCGGAACAAGACGCCAGCGTGAAGACTGAAGAGTCCCGGAAGCTGCCGTGTACAAACATCTGCTTCACCTCTCTTGCAATGGTGGTGATGAAGGCCGGGGGGCGGGCCGTGGCTATGAGGGAGAGGGCGTGGCGGGCGGAGCGAGCCGAATCTGCAGGGGGGTTGAGGGGCAAACCCATAGAGACGCTGTGGGAGGAGAGAGAAATGGGTTACTGTGAACTTCACCTTCTTTTGAGCTGAAAGACAAACATGCTGAGAAATGGAGGACACACAATGAACGATCTCTGGCTGAGTTCAAAGGAAAACCGATTTTACTGCCCAGAAGACACTCGGCTTGACTGACAGCACGCTGCAGGGAAGACTCTTGACATCTTTAGGAGGTGAACTTAGGTCTTCTTATTCAAAGCCTTCTTTTTTGGCTGCATCCCAAAACCATAAAGACAGAAAAACTTCTACAGCTTTGATGTGTGTTGCATTTGGTCAGCTGTCAACCAAAAAAAGCCACATGACCAAAGATCTCTTCAATCATTGGCCAGAGGCAATGAGGGCGCGGCAAAGCAGCGAATGGCAGAAATTAAGGAAGTCCTGCACTTTTTGCACTTGTCGGCATAGTTCACCGTTTCAAACTTAATATTTCTCTGACCAACACTTTTTACTTTGGTCCGGTGGAGGCGTGCTGCAGGGCGTTACTGTGGAGACGATGACTAAGGAGCTACGCTGATAAATGTTTGACATATATATTGTTGGGAAAACAGTGCGAGAATCAATATTTATCACGTTCAAGGTGGTTTTAATAAGCCAACATTCATCCGACAACCTATTTTGATGAGTTCCTGTGTCTCATTGTTGCTCCACTGCTGTGTTTACATCCCATAATGCCCAGCTACAGTTTTTCCGCTTTGAGCACGGATGAAGTCAGACTGAGGAAACTCAGAGCGAACCAAAGCTCAGTCCGGTTGGAAACAAGCCGAGACCACCTTGAAAGATGCTGCTCTCCATCACAGCCCTCCCAGCTTCTTCCAGTTTCTCTCCTCCAGGATGGAGGGCGTAACCATGGAGTTAAATCCAGTTACTTTCAGTTGCTGCTAACAGATGAATTTAAGCTAGAGTAATGAAAGTAATGAAATGGAAGCCCGCTTTGTGTCACATCAATGCTGCAGACAGAGAAGAGAGTCCAGACCATTGAATGAATCTGCAAACTGGACTGAGCGAGTGTGACATCATCCATTGAAAACGGTTTATGTCTGGCTCCAACCAAATGACGCCAATTCAGTCGCCATTTTTGTACAAGACCGACGTCGGGAGGCAGTGATTGCTCTGACTTAGTCTGAGTCATCGTTTCTATGGAAACCACCAATCAGGAGTGAGCTAGATTGACAGTCCACACCCCTACCCCCAAAAGCAGGCTTGGGAGAATCTGTCAATCAAACGTTTGACACGAGGAACTTTTATTGAGACATCTGATTGCCCAGTTTATCACTTGAATAACTTGCACTACAACGAAAATGTGAAAAAAAAATAGGATTATCAAGAACTTGTTAATAAAAGTTATCAGATCTAGAATGACTGAGTAACAGACGTTTATTCCTCTATAGAAATCTATGGGATTTTTTCTATGTCAATGGAGAGCCAGGAGGGCGGGGTCACTCAGTCCAGCTCTCATATGGTCCAAACCTTAAAATCATAGGACTCTAAAATATAGGAAAATCAATAAATAATCTGAGATTGGTAATCGGATTTTCAGCGTAGACTAGCAGGACGAGACTCGGACTTTCAACCTTTTTTAGCTCATCTTCTGGTTTATAGTCTTTTTCTTATTGGTTGCTTACTCTTACTGGGTTTACAGAGCTTTATTTCTCAAACTCTAAATATTTAGATTAATATATTTCATTGAGGGGTTTTAGAGTTTTGTATTTCATCTCCACTGAACTGTTTACTTTGGATGAAGTGCTAAGGGAAACTGATTATGACGATGACAATCATAAGTCTCATTAGCTGACCAGCGTTAATTCCTTGGTCAGAACTACGTGGGGTGTCTGCAGCAGTGATACGTGCGCGCTCCTTATGTGCAGCCCGACTGTTAGAAATGAGGAAATCAGACGCCTCACGTACGATCACCTATGACGAAATCAGTCCTACATCATAGGTGTGCGTATCCTTACAAATATGTCACAATAGACTGACCACACGCTCAATAATGGTACGTTCCATTTTTCATGACGTCCTTCAGTGGAGGCCGCACGAGTAGCAAAGGAACTGCGAGACTCACCTGCGCTCCACTGAAGATGCAGCCAATACTCTCTATGATCCTCCACGGACCTGAACAACCCAAAGAGCTGCAGCACCCGTGCAGGTCAACCCGCCGTACAGGTGCATGTGACTAAGGCGTTAAGCTTAGGTCTAAAAAAAACTTTTTTTAAAACAATATCTTATTGTTCCAAACAGTTGTTGTCATATACCTGCCTTTCTACTTCATCTGGAAGACTTTGCTTCATGTTTTGTTTAAATAAACTACTAAATGAGGTAGATTAAACTCTGGTAAATTGGAAAAGAGTCAGAGAGGCGCAAGACTCAGAGATTGAGTCTTACGAATATATGCAGGGAAGAGATTAGGGAGCAGTTTATAATGTCAAGGCCGACTGAACGGCATCCATTCACCCGGCGACAGCATAATAGACTCCCACAATGCAACAGGAACTGGAAACACACGCACCCTACCAGCTGGCCACACACTCCTCAGTGTGTGTGTGTGTGTGTGAGGGAGAGGAGGAAGGAGGAGGCGGCCGAGCAAGGCCACCCTGTTAACAAATTACTGTGGGGGGAGAGAGAGCGGGGTGATGGGCGGACGGACAGCCAGGCAGCACAATTCATCGCCTCCTATTACACATCACGGCTACAGATCCTGTAATTAATACTGGTAATAGACCGGCAATACATCAGCAATACTGAAATGTTTAATTTCATTTGGAAAGGTGGCTGTAATTGGAAACAGTCACCGCCTTGATAAAATGCAGCAGAAAGGCGTGGAGTTAATTGTACAGAAAGCTACTGAAGACAATGACCAACATTTAGAACATTTAATGAAATCATCTGTACTATCATTAGAATCTAGAACAACACACACATCCGTCTCATTAGGGACTTGAGCTGAAATGTCTGTTCAAAGGTCAGAGACTCTGCAATCATAGAATCGCTTGCTGTGTGTGCAGAAACCCCCCCAAATGACTAAAGACCATAACCAGTGAAAGATAGGAGTCAAAAGAAGTGTAAAGTTGGAATTGGGATGAATTTTCTAGGCTTTTGTTGGAGCAGTAAGCTCAGGGTCCAGCATGTGTGAAGCTGGGAACACGGCTGCATTCACAGCCAATAGCGCGCTGACATTATCCAGTCAATACAGTCACACACAGGCGGACACAGCGAGGGCAGCGCAGTATCGATTTGTGAATGTGTGGGAGGAGTGAATAACCCCCGTCACATGATGCGAGCTGCCGCTGTAAGATGCTAAGACTGCACGGGTACGGTTGGCTGACTGTTGGGGGGACTGACTGACTTTCTGATTGGTTCTCTCGGTGGGGTGTGGATGGGGTTGGCTTGCTGGAAAGCTTACCGACTGATTTATTGACTGAAGTGGCTTACTGACTGCTGTGCAGCCCTTCTTTCACAGGCAGCAGATGCATGAGAAGCTCAGTCCTCTTTTGGAAGAGACTTCATTCAGGTTGTTGAAAACCTGTACATTACACTTTCAGACAAGCCGGAACCTTCTCTGTATTACACAATCCAACCAGGCGCAACCATGCAAGTATTTGCTCATCCTGCTCTCACACCGGTAACCACATTACCCCCTCTGCATGTGCAGAACACATCCATTCATGAATATCTCAGGTGGGACTGGATTAGCTCTGCTGTCAGGAGTCTGGATTCCAACCACCTGGTGTGCTGTGGTGCTGATGCAGCTGCTTTCCTGGAAATCTCTTTGCACAACAATTGCATTAGTTAATGACCAGAACCAAATCAAGTTTTGGTTAAGTCCAAAGAGTTGATCTAGCACCTGCATTTCATTGTGACACTAGTGAGGTCATTTGTCTCTAGATGAATCTACATGGACAAAAGTAATCGGAATGAACGCCTGATCAGAATAAAAATGCGTCATGTAAACACGCAGTCGCTCAGAATACTCTGCCCGATCAGACTTCGTTCGGATCAAAATTTCTTTCCATGGACGCCGTTGGGTTATGCGATTGTTGATCCGATCATGGTGCATAAGCAGTTCCTCTGATCGTGAGTCTGCATCTGGCACAGCGTCATGCACAGACAGGCGGACAGTGTGGTGCTCAGGAGGCTTTGGAGGCGCAAACAGGTCAACCAGCTGCTCTGTGCGAGCAAGTAAGTGTCTGTGCAGAGCAGCGGACTCGTAACTTTGTGTTGGAGGGCAGGAGGAGTGCTCGGAGGGCCGGACGTGATCCGTCTGGCCGCTCTGCGTGAGCGACCTGCCGGCCTCAGCAGAACCGGGTCTCCCGGGAGAACAGTGTCTCCAAGAATAGGAGACGGCGGCTTTGTGACGGTGTGTGAGCTAATGGAAGCAGCTTTTGAATGGAGAAATCCCGCTCAGTACCGAGAATCCGTATAAACAATCATGTGAAGTCATGTTTCCAATCGTGTCCAGACAAAATAAAGGCTGATGCTATTCCCACATATTTACGTTCAGTCAAGATACACATCGCTATATGGCCATAGTGGATTCTGGAGTGTGACTGGTTGTTGACAGGAGTCTTTTTTATAGATAACCAGCTCAAACAGGGGTCTTTAATACAGGTAACCAGTGGAGGACAGAAGATCCTCACCAGAAAAAATTACAGGTCTGTGAGAGACAGAAATACTGCTTGTTTGTAGGGGACCAAATATTTCCACCACCATTTACAAACCAATACTTTAAGAATCAGATAATATGATTTTCTGCATTTTTTCCCCTTGTTTTGTCTCTCATAGTTGAGGTTTACCTATGAGGAAAATTACAGGCGCCTCTCATCTTTTTAAGTGGGAGAACTTGTACAGTTGGAGGCTGACTAAATACATTTTTGCCCCACTGTAACTATGTAACTGTAAAACCTCTACAGTGGGTCACAGACCTGCTGATTACCCTCAAACCATTGATAAGTGGTGCTAAAACGTGTTAATGGTTGCCACCTGGACAAACGGACAGTTCCTGAAAACTTGTGGATTAATTCACCATCTTAATTCACCACCTGTTCGTGACTCACCATCAACCCTACACACAGGTGTCTAGGAGGTTTCTAGGCCTTATTTTTTGGCGTTCAGGCCTCTGCACTCTCACGGATCAAGTGCATAAATTATCAAGAGGACTTACCGTTTATCTGACAAAAGGTTCCTGAGAACTGCCTGTTTTAAGACAGAACTATTGATCAATGGTGACTCAAAGGTATAAAGGTGGCTAACCAATTATTGGTCATATTTTTAGACCGTTTCAAAAATAACAATGTGACTGGCTAATTCAACAGTTTACTAGGATTTTTCACTCTTCCGTTTTAAAACCATTTTCCTCCAATGGTCAAAACAACTGTTTGATGAACTCAAATCCTTCCGTCTGTTCAGAAACCTCAGACGAGAGTCAATATGGCTCAGACACAACTTTTTCCCCACGTATTGTCTGGTGAGGTGAACGGCTGCTTCTCCTACCAATGGTGAACTGAGAACATCTCTGCAGGACAACGTCTGCAGTACATTCATCTTCTGCAACAGAATACATGCTGTTGCATGCTGTTACATGCAGAATAAGTGTTCCACCCATGCAGATGGAAAAAACGTGCAGTTATCTCTGCGGGCAGAACACGCCAAATATGGTCTAAAGCTCAAAGTTGTAATTTGACAACATTTATCTCTGCGGGGAAGTCAAATCCTTTCACCAGAAAAAAATACATCTGTTCTGGTATTTTTAGCTTTAGCCAATATTGTTATTTTTTGTTTTTTTTAGACAAATAATGCAGATTAAAAACGGTAAAAGTATATTATATTGCTTTAAGTAAAGATAAATGTCTAATTCTAAATGATTTTAACTCAGCAGGATGGACTTCACCTTAATTAACTGAATGAAACATTCCTCTATAGGCTAAATGTCCCGTGTCTATTTCTACGGCCGTGCTGCACAGCCGCAGACAGGTCAGTCAGGAGATGGCTTCATGTCAGACGGAGATAAACGATCTGCGTTGGTTTACGTGTTCTTTGCCTAGTTTATTTGTACTTCTTCCTCCGTGGTTGTAACGTGGTTCACTGGCGATACATCTGTGAGAATTTCTTGTAAAGACCAGAACTTTTCTCACTTTTTCCACGTATGACCAGTTTCATCATGCAGTATGCATAGATAGCCCGTAGTGGCTGTGAGACACGCCTTTAGATGTGCACCCTCTGTGTGTGTGTTTGTGCACACTTCTTTTGAAACAATAATGGATTTAACTTTGCATCCACACTTTCAACAGAGTAAACTCAATGAGCGAAGGAAAACTGAGGCACTTTATTAGAGTGACAGTGTGTGTACTGGTTAATCCATTCTGGTTGTGTGTTGTAATGCATTGATCTGATTACAGGGCATCTCATTTATCAGCCCTCATGCTCTCCAAACAGCCCCTGGAAGCAGCAGCACTCATCTGCAGATGTCTAATTATCAGTTATTCATGAACCTGGGCTGTGGGTTCTGTCAGTGTGAAGCTCACATCAACCTGACAATCCATGGAGAGTCGCAGATCCAGCATTCCTGCATCAGCGCTTGCTCTTGTCCTGAAAGGACTGCATGAGGAGCTGAAAGCAACTGCAACTGGAGAAGGACTCCTTAAAGTCTGACTAGCCGGACACTCTTTTACCTGAAATCCTAAATGGATTTATTTAAGGTGAGTTAGGAGCGAAATACTTCCATTTTGTTGAAGCCACAGGGGATTTCCAGCCAGCAAGGCTCTGTGATTTTACACTTTAGACTGAACAACTAAACAATGGTTATTTTTAGGAGCTGTCAATACATTGCTCAAAGGAAATCATTGGGGAGTTGTCTGCAGGTTTGTGTGAGGAAATAAATCCCAAATAAAGCAAAAATCCGTTTAAACTCTTTACAGGCTAACACTTACTGCCAAGATATTGAAGAATTCCTATTAAAACGACTCCATTACTGGAGTTAGTTTTTCATTACCAAATAAAACATATTTGATTTGATTATGGAACAGCATTCATGTCAAAATGCATTTAAATAAAACAAAGCAGGATATTTAAATAATATCAACACCTGCAAGTTACTTTTTGCTCAAATCATTCAAATTGATTTGTAGATTTGATATTTTCAAAGTAATATTTAATTTTAATTAGATTGATCAGATTGTTTAATACCAAGCGTGATATTCTTGGCATTAAAATTCTAAAAAATTCAAATTGAAACTGTAAAAATTGGAACGCTTGTTTTTGACCCGTTTTCTTCAGTGTTTTTTTTGAGCTTCAATTTTTTTCACGGTTCCTTTTTAGATCAGAGGAGCTTTTCTACCACCGGCTCTTTGTTTTGAGTGTAAAAACTGCATTACAGGCAACAAAGTGTTCAGCGCTGCCAACTTTATCAAAGTACTACAGTAAGGAAAATATGAAGTCTAACTAAATATGATGTGGTTTTGTTATGTTTATTTATCCTTATATGTATTTTCTTATTACTTATTTTTAAATTATTGATCTTTTGTTACCCCTTTACACCTTATACCTTGCTTGGTTTGCACGAGAGCACAAAAGACCGAAGCCAAATCCATGTACATGCACTGTACTTGGCCAAAAAGCTGATTCTGATTCTGAAAAAACAATTCATCAATTCTATGAATATCCTGAACTGGAAAAATATACAACTGTGTAATGGAATAAAACTTAGACTTTTAAAGTGCTTTTCATCGTGGGAACTTTTGGTTTAGTCCAGTTTCTGACAATGTGAATGTACCGTTCTTTCCATTCTAATAAAAGTGCGTTCAAATAAATTGTTCTTCTACACAAACACACACACAAACACACACAAAGCAGCACCTGCCGCAGCAGCAGCAGACATATCTATACTCATTTAGTCCGACTGACCCAGCTTGAGTTTCAGCCTTAATCAGATCACGTCATATTGGCCAGTTACATTTCAGCAGGAAGGATGACACACACCCACACACACACACGCACGCACACACACACACACACACACACACACACACACACACACACACACACCCACACACACACACACACACGCACACACACACACCCGCACACACCCACACACACGCACGCACGGTTTTTTAGCACACATGTAAATTCTGCTGAAGCATCAACCCTTCACAGCTAAAGTCCCTCCAGTGGATTAGAAACTGGAGTCAGTTACTTGGTTTTCACCAAAGCTTCGGCTCCAAAGCAAGAAACGTTTGAGGAACCGAGAAGGTCAGCGGGGTCAGAGAAGGTTAGCGGGGTCAGAGACGGGGTACCAAGCCATGTGGTCCCTCTAAAAATCTCTTTCCTGGTCTTGCTGAACACGACCCTGAACTGAGAAAAGGATGTTCAAAGTTTGATCTGAACCCAAGGATGGTTTGTTGTGACTGGAATTATGTTGGCAGGTTTGATTTGTTTTAGAGCTTTTACCTTAATTAAGCACAGATTTGTTGAAGCAAACTGTATATTCCACATTCATCTTTAGATGGCCAGTTTCAGGCATCACTGCTATAGCGACATCTTTGAAAAATCTTTATGAAGGCTGCACCGCACAGACGGGAGTCTCACATCAGACCAAGACAGACATCACTGCATCATCATAATGCCCTGAAAGCCAATTACTGCCCGGCTTCCATAACTCACGGTGTCAGCTCCATGATGCTGCCGTGTAAGCGTGTGTTCATACATGTGCTTCTCCAAGCCCGCCTGTGCTCTGCAACCTGAGACGGAGGACTAAGCATTTTAGCAAACAAACACAGTAATCAAATGCAGGACCTTAAAAGACGTCAACGTTTTTTAGTAAAGTTGGACTCAAGTTCTTACAAGAAGTGCTTCACTGAGACTTCTGGCTTAAAGACAAGTCAAAAGCCCAACCCGAATTCTTAGCCCTGCCACCATGTTTTACTGTCTGCATAATATTTTTGATCAAACGCCGTTCCATTTTTAAGCCAGATGTAACGGCTGCACACCTTTTTTGACTCGTCAGCCCACGAAATGTCCAAAAGTCTCAACAACCATCAAGATGGCTTTTGGCTAAAGTGAGACGAGCCGTCGTGTTCTTTGTTGACAGCAGGGGGGGTTGGGGGGGGGGTATTCTCGCCTGGGAACTTTCCCATGAATGCCATTTTTGGCGAGTGTCTGTCTTATGGTGATGAATGCTGACCTTGAGTGAGGCCTGCAGTTCTTTTGATGCTTTCCACGGTTCCTTTGTGACCTGGATGAGTCCTCGTCTCACTCTTAGCGCCATTTTAGTTGGTCGACCTCTCCTGGGACGCTTTGCCACGGTTCCCAGTTTGCTTCATTTGTGGATCATAGATCTGACACGGGTTTGCTGGAGCTCCAGCTTTGAACCCTTTTCCAGACTGATTGATTTCAATCCCTTTGCTTCTCATTTCTTCTGGAATTTCTTTGGATGGTGGCGTGATGCGTTGGTTCTCAAGATCTTGCAGCCAACCTCTCTTTCTCAGATACTATTTAAGTGGTTTCTTGATTGAACTAGTATGGTGATCAGGTTTGGGTCTGGCTTGGGAAATGGACCTCATCTGTCCCCACTTTGTAATTAGTCAGTGATTTTGTGATAAGGAGCGGGGCAATTACTTCTTTACACAGAGAAGGATAGGATTCCTTTTTTCCCCAAGAGGACCTGGTTACAAACAACATGGCGGCAAGACATCATTGCCTGAACTGAAAGTCCGGAACAATTTCAGTCGAAAAATATTCTTTTTTTTTTTTTGTCCAAAAACATTCATTTAACTTAACCAAAATGCTGATTCTCGTTGATCACGTTAAGGTGAAGAAATGTAGACGCTGGAGGTAAAGCCTCTGGATTAACGTTTTAAAATCTGAAAAACTTTTGTTTATATCCGTTTTTGGAAGGAATAAAATGGTTACCCTTTTGCCCCATTAAGTGTGCCATAGTATGCCCTGCATACTAACCGGTTTATTCACATGAAAAGCTTTAATAAAAGGTGGTACAATTCTGAAAGCTCATAGAATTTCCATTTTCGGCTAATGATGTTCAGCCGCCATTCATGGAATCCCCTGTTTGTCCAATTGTACAGTTGGAGGGTCAGGGGAAGAATTTGAATTCCACCAAAGACTCTCAACATCACATCAAAGTGAGAACTTCAGTTGATTTTTGCACATTCAGGTATGGCGTCATTGACCTGTGATGTAACAATGTAATGAAGGCGATCCGGATCCTGGAGAACAATCCAGATCCAGCTCCGGATCCTTCCATCAAAGCCAGTGTGAGAACTCACTTCCCCAGCTGCTTCTCGGCGTCGGCGCACAGCTCCAGCAGTCCCATGAGCACCGCCGACACGTCCATGTACGGCTCCCAGACGGTGAAGCCCCGGCCAATCAGATCAATGGCAGTGCGGCGGATGGTGCTGTGGGCCGGTAGCTTGGGGCTGGGGGGCTGGAGCAGCAGGAAGGTCAGCGCCTTACCTGCACACATTACAACCACACATCACTACATTTTTGAAACACGCTAGCACAGTAGATCATTTTATAAACACTGAAACTATCATTCTTTTCCACAAGAGCGCCCCAGCATGGCCCACAGAAGATTACAGCTTCTGATGGCTTTTTCTTTGGATTTTTGTGTTGCATCAAACCACCATAGATCTGGGATTTCACAGTCAACCCCCATCTCCAAAACACAGACACACATTAACACTAAAATTTCCATCTGAAGTGCTAGGAAAACTAAATTAGGAGGAAAAGAAACTGCACACACAAGCCCAGACGCTCACACAGACGATAAAGACAGCAAACGGGATGGAGGTCATCTCATAGCTGACCTGACATTTGAGCCAGTCTCTGCAGGGACGGACTGACCATTAAGACTCCAGGAAATATCCCCCATCTCTCAATAACACTCCTCTTCCCCAAAGACACATTGAACCTCCCCTCCTGTCTGTCGCAGACTCTCAGCTTTTAGCAGATTCTCTGCTAGAATGAGATGGGGGAAACAGGGGAAGAACTGCAGATTAAAGATGCAAATGTTTCCATTTGGAACAAATTCTCTGATCTTGATCCTTGTGCTGTGTTGCTGGTCCCCCCCCCTTCTTCTATTGTCTGAGTTCCTCAGGTAATCAATACAGCCTGCTGTGTTTTCCTTCCAAATGCAAAAAGCAATAATATAAAGAAGCAAACAATATAAAACTGATCATTTACTTTAGTTATAATCCTGTGGTGACTCTAAAGGTCCTCACTTCTCCAGAGACACACGGCTAATCTCATCACCTGGATCTCCTGGCATTTCATCATCAGCCTCCCTTAAATGGCATCCCTCCCCCCAATACTTACTGGTTTCTGCACACACACACACGCACACACACACACACACACACACACACACACACACACACACACACACACACACACATCCCACCAATGTGGCTCGCAGAGATATAGCTGGAGGCTAACTGTGTTATCATTGTTTAGTATCATTATATGCCAGCACTGACAGAGCGCTAACTGTGTTAGCATCATCGTGCTGCGCCGTTACGGCCGACAGAGCGAACGACGGCATCTCGCCGTTGGCTGCCTCGGCTGCAGGTGCAGAGACATCAGCAGTGCAGATCAGGTGTGTTGTAGCAACAAGGCAGAGACGGTTAGGGTTAAGCGTGAGCTGAAGCCACCATCATCTACCTCTGCTGTGATGCGGCACAAACGTCCCCCTCCAGCTCCAAAACATGAATCCTGAACTAAACATTTGTGAAGGAGGCAGCAAGTCAAATATCAGTAAAGCGGATGGAACCTCACAGTCATTTTTTCGAATCCTCAAAGTCCTGATCTGTGGTTTAATATAACGTCTTAACATTTCAATTAACAAAATCATCTTAACTCTCACCAATTTAAGGTACAGCACTTGTAGATAGCAGCCCCCCCTATTTGGAGGTTTTGGTATGGTCGCCTTTTTAAACTTTAAAGTTTCTTAGTCAGCAGTAGTTGGAGTCTTTTTTTAAGCTTGTGATACTTGGTTATTTATACTTTTATGTCAAGAGATTCAAGTCTCTTCTCTGTAAGCAGCGAGCAGGAAGTGGAAGAAGCGCCAGAGTCTGATTCATTTCTCACAGCGGACATCTTTGTTTAAAGGCAGCCCTGCCTCCGAATGAGCCGACAACTATTGACAAAGCATCACTTGACTGTAATGAGGGGTTAGTTAGTGCAGTAAACACGTGGCGTCAACACACAAAGGGTGATTAGAGCAGAGGGAGAGGAGGAGAGGGAAGGATGAAGAGGAGAGGAGGAAGGGTCCGTGAAATAATGACAGATTAGTGAGGTTTCAAATGTAGCGGCCCGAAAACAAACGCTCACTGGCTTTGTGCTCGCCGCGCCCCACCTGCTCTCTTTCTCTGGATCTGCCTGCTTTTCAGCTGAAATTAGAGGTGAAGGCAAATCAATGATGGGGACTTGGTTAGCGGGTGAGAGCTGGATCAGACTGGCTGCAGAGCGGGGGGGGGG
This sequence comes from Oryzias sinensis, assembly GCA_037389245.1. Taxonomy (NCBI): domain Eukaryota; kingdom Metazoa; phylum Chordata; class Actinopteri; order Beloniformes; family Adrianichthyidae; genus Oryzias; species Oryzias sinensis. The sequence continues at coordinate 27,414,848 of CM074502.1, read as the reverse complement.
GGGGGGGGGGTCAAGAAAAAGATTTTGAGACGTTCCACCGAGAGCAGGAAGAACCTAATGAACCATTTTTCATCTAAGGATCATGTTATCCTAAAAACCTACACTGGGGCAACCCCTCAATGTACACCTGCTCTGTAATACAGAGTCAATGACAGTCCCTTCAAAATAAAAGTATTTTAACAGACAGTGGAGCAGCGATGGTTTCTGTCATTCTTTTCAGATTCATGAGAAAAATGCCTCACGTCGTTTCATCCTGACATCATAGCGGGAGGAAGCATGGATAAATGACTGGGGCCTAAATCTCCTCTGTAGCTACAAAAAAAATTAATAAATAAAAAGCAATCTTCACTAAATTTCACATGCAGCCATCAGTTTAAGTCTACAGCCACATTTCAAAGATTTGTTGACCTTTGACCTTGGGAAGAAGCAGCCGTCTTGAATTAAAAAGTAATAATAAATCCCCCTTAGAACCAGCTACAAATTACAACTCCTCCTTCCGACTATCGCGCCTAACTCCTGGAGCATCACGGGAAGCTCTGGTGGTTTTAAAGTTGGTGGATTTTTGAACTGCCTCGGCATGGTAAGCTCGCCAAAGTGCGTTCCCCTGTTACTCGCTTACTTTTTACCAGAACATTCTGAAAATGTAACACATGAATCATTGGTTCAAGGCGAACGAAACAATGGGACGTAAAAAATGAACAGATTGGGAATGTGGGCGTGGTTAACACAAATTCTCTGTTGCCAGGCAGATCCAAAAGTTTAGTTTTGTAGATTCCTTTAAAAACCACACAGACCTGTTCGTCACCCCCAGGTGACCATAACATAAAACGGTTGCTATGGAGATAAAACCAACAGAAAATGTGGCTCATCATGAATTTGTTGATGTGCGGCTCTGACCAGGGTGGCACAGGTAGAGGGGAGAGGGAGTGGCCTCCGCCAGCGAGGGGGGGTAAAAAGAGGGTAGTCAGGGGGTGGCAAGGGCGAGGACAGGTAGTTCCTTTACATTGCTTTAATTATACATATTTGTTCAAATACATATTTTCAAATTACAATTCTCATTTGTCCTTGTAACTAATGTTTATGGTGTGGTTTGTCTAAATATAAGTATTGTTTTTATTTGTTCTTTTATTCTTATTTTTCTATTAATTTGTTTTTTATGAAGTATTGTTATTTTTCGTATACTCCTTCTTTACTTGTGCATAGAGTATTTTTTTAATGTAGTGGGTCTGTGTACTCCTTTTCATTGAGTGAACTATGAGTCAGAAATGAATTCTAACCATCTATCTACCTTTCTGTCTATGTATTTCTATAAGCCACTTTGTAAAGTTGCTTGAAACAAGAGAGCTGCTCAAAAACTTCTTAAAAACAGAGTTTATTTCAGTGTTTAGGCATTAAGTACTAAAACCAATTAAAGGAAAGGTTGAACCTGATCCAACCTTCAAAAATGTCCATAGATGTATTTGCGTTTTCATTGGAAACTGGGCCTTCAGATCGTTCAATTCATTGAACTACGCTGGATTTTCCCCTCTGTATTGTAATGCATGGGGGGGGGGGGGCTGGATACAAATCTGAATCACATCTGAAAATTTCCTGTTTAAGATGTTAGAGGGTTCAACAAGTAAAGCAGCCATCATTGGTTAGAATCCCAAAGCAGTGGTAAAACACGCCTGACATGCAGTTACCCTGTTTGACCCTCGTAAGTACAAATAAAACTCCATTTCCAATTAGCTCTCATGAATGTTTGAAAATGCCAGCGTTCGGCTCGCATTCGTCTGACATTTACCTGCGACCCAACTCCCATCCACGCTTCGTCACTTCTACTTCCCAACGCCATTTCACCCTCCGACTGTCATCATCCTTCCATCCCTACAATCAGCCCCCGCCCCCGTCAACACCCCCCTCACACCAATCTGCGCTCCGCTGTATGTGCTGCACCTGGATCTGACTGGATGGACAGCTCTCATTCATCACACGGTGCTGGACGCCAAGAACAGCAATCAATCTTTCAATTTCATAACGGAGCGAGAAGGCGGTGGGGGGTGGGGGGCGAAGGAGCTGGAAAAACAACTAACGGAATGAGTGCAGACAAACTGAGGAGGCAGGAGGAAAAAAGGAAAGGGGGAGGGACGGAGCGTTTCTCCTCATTGAAAACCCTCTGGAGCTCTGAGGCCTCAGCTAACGTTCAACACAATAAAGGTGGTCATAACTGGATCAGGAAAAGACTGAAATATGGAAACACGGTCCGTCTTCCCGACAGACAGACCATAGAATTTCACATAGAATTTCCACACATCATCATCTGTGTGAATAAACACAAAATGTCAGTTAAATTTAAACTAAAACAGAGACCCATTTCCGTCAGCGAAGGGGACGTCGTCCTGAAGACGAGTTACAGCAGCTGGACTTCAACAAACAGGATATTTAGAAGGACTGAGATGGAAATATTAATATAAGGCTTTAACTGTATTTATGCTTTTGACTTTTAAAAATAAAAGCACCATTTACTAAAAGAATTTTAACGGATTCAAGTCAAATCAAGCCTGAACAGTAACATAAAAACTAAAAAACAACAAGTTTGTGTTTTACAAATGTTTACATTTAATGTTTTTTCTCATAAGTCATATTTTTCCTAATAATCTAAAAACCTGAGTGGCTTTTTAAGTTGGAAGTGGTAACAATTTCAACAGAAATGCAACAAACTCTGAATCACAAGTAAAAACTTATGATCCATCAATGAAACCTAAAACTTGATATAACAACAGGAAATTAGTGCATGAATGATGGTTTCACAATGAAGAAAATGAATGCAAAGTAAAAAAAATAAAAGGAAAAATGATCTTTCTGGGTTTCATTCTTCCTTGAAACATTTCGTTAAACGCAGAGTCCAGTTACTATGACTCAACTTGTAGCTACTTACGTTTTTACGTCTCTTCTCAAGCTTTGGGTACAACATACGGAGCCACCGAACGCACATCAAAAATGAACCCAGGTGGGACGAATGGCGTCCCTTTTGACTGATGACAGAACGACCCGTTTGAAAATTGATCATAACTGCGGTTCGTTCCCAGCTGGAATTCTATGACACCAAGTCTTTCATATATTGGAACTGAGCTGAGAAAGAGACAGTCTGGAGATTCACCACATTTGCATCGCTTCCACATGTCACACCAACTGTGAGCACATGAACTAGAATTGAGTAGAGACGGTGAAGGTGTTCTTGCAACATAAGCCCGGCATGAATGTAGCATCACTGTGAGAGAGAATGAGCAGACATCTCCTCGTCTCTTCTGTTTTGGCAGAGCATGTTGGCAAGTTTCCTTCAGTAACACCTGAAACTCTGCTCACATGTGAGGAGCCAGCTGGTGTTTCATGAACTGATCAGATGTCTGGTGATCCACACAGGTGAGGGGACTGCTGTGCACACGTCCAGCTGGGAGGCATCACGCTCCAGAGCCTATCAGTGGGAGCACAGGTTCTGTTTTTGGGCGGACGACCCCCAGAGGCAGCCAATCAGAGCATGCAGGCAGTGGGATGGAAGAACGGCCCTGCTTAGTGCAGCTCTGATGCCCACCGGGGTCCACTGCTGCAGGCGCACCCCGGCAGTGGCCGGACTCTGGGTGTGTGACCAAATCACCACCAAGCTTCTTAAGATGTTGAGCTTGAGGGGGGGGGAAATCAATTCTTTTACTTTTCTCAGCTCTAATCCAGCACTGAACTTTCTACTCTGTCAGTTATAAGTTTGATTCAGGCGCAGAAGACGAACCGCTGAACCTTTTCAAGGCTGTGCACAGGCCTGTGAGGCTGATCGCTCTGCAGAGGGCAAAAGAGGTCAATCATGAACCAAGAGATACTCATGTCACATGATCGCGTCACTCAAAAGAGTGACAGGTCATCTACCTCTCTAGAGTAGAGGTGGTATAATGTTGTCGTTTTATAGATTTGACATCAGTTTTTGCATTTTTCCGTTCAGGAGAGACTTCATGCTGATATTTTTATATGAACCAAAAGATTCCAAGAAATATACCAATTCTGTTAGTATTGAGCTTAACGTTTTTTCTATGTAGTACTTTACTCTATAAAACCTACAAATATTTTCATGCTTTTTTCCTCAATTAAAGTTCATTTAAATCTTAAAACATCTCGAGATTATGAGCAAGAATTACTTACCAGATAATGAAACTTAAAGACTGAAAACCGTATTTTCCTGAGTAAAAGTCGCTCTGGAGTACAAGTCGTACTTGAGTACAAGTCGCTCTGGAGTACAAGTCGTACTTGAGTACAAGTCGCTCTGGAGTACAAGTTGCTCTGGAGTACAAGTCGTACTTGAGTACAAGTCGCTCTGGAATACAAGTCGTACTTGAGTACAAGTCGCTCTGGAGTACAAGTCGTACTTGAGTACAAGTCTCTCTGGAATACAAGTCGTACTTGAGTACAAGTCTCTCTGGAATACAAGTCGCACTTGAGTTCAAGTCGCACTTGAGTTCAAGTCGCTCTGGAGTACAAGTCGCTCTGGAGTAAAAGTTGCTCCGGAGTAGAAGTAGTACTTGAGTACAAGTTGCTCCTGGCCAAACTAATAAAAGAACCGCGACTTACGCTCTGTAAAATACGGTACTCATAGAAAAAAGGAGCAAAGCGTTCAGAGAGTCTGACCTTTCCGTTGTCATAAAACAAATGAATGACAAAGCCACTAACTTAGTCCAAGTACGTCCATCCACACGTGTACTTACATGTGTGTCTAGCCAGCGAGTAGTTAGACGACGCTCCGCTGGTGGGCCCGAAGCCTTCAGGCACCAGTCCGCCGGGCCGAGCTCTTCCTGAACCTTTTGGGGGCTCGATCTCAGCACCAAACTCCGCCCCGATCACCCCAAGGAGCACGATGGCAGTGGCCTGCTTGCGACGCTCCTCGTAAGAGTTGGAGATCTTCTTGGCGTTTGGAGGGAGGTTGGACAGACAGCCTGGAGGGAAGATGAAGGGAAAACTGAATCAGTTTGATGGTTGAGGTGCAGAAGCATCGGATTCAGGCCTAAAATGATGGAACAAACATTTAGAAGGAATTTATGCTAACAAAAAAATGAGTTAGCTTTTTACACGACGGCGTTTATATTTGAAAGAACTGTAACAGATTTAATTTGGGTGGAACCTTAACAGTAACATAAAAACTAAAAAAACAACAAGTTGGTATTTTTCAATGTTTTAAGCTTAATGTTATTTCTCGAGTCATATTTTTCATAATAAACTAAAAACCTGAGTGGCTATTTGAGTTGAAAGTGGCATCAATTCTAAAGGAAATGCAAAAAACTCTGAATCACAAATAAAACCTTATGATCCATCAATGAAATCTAAAACTCGACCTTTATAGATACGCATAGCAGGAGATTAGTGCACGAATGATGGTTTCACAGTGAAGACAATTCATGAAAACAAAAACATAAAATAAAGGAAAAATGATCTCTCTGGGTTAAAATGACTGATTATTGCTGCAGTCGTAAAATAACAGAGTTGTGTTCAATGTTTCCTCGGAGTGAAAGGTGAGGAACCTTTTTTCTACCGCTTCAATTCTTTCAGTCCATTTTATTTTTGAAAGGAGCTTTGAGAAAAAAAAGCAGCAGGCATGTGAGTCTCCTGTGAGCTGATAACAACTGAGCAGGCACGCTTCCATTGTCCGGGCATTAATCACGACATGCACACACACTCGCACACACAGGCACACGTCCCATTGTGGCGCTGGAGGCCTTTAGTCACAGTGCAAACACATTTAAACACGCAGCCGGTTGTGTTCGCAGAGCCCTGGACGGCTCCTGCACACGTGCAAACGTTTGTGGGCGTGCCCTTTCTTTGTGTTCACCGAAAATAAACTCTTTTGTAAGCGCGCGTGCGACAGGGTGGACTCAGCGGGAGCCGCTGCAGCCCAGAGTGTGCGCCAGCGCCGAATGTGTAGCTCACAGCGGGACGGGGGGCTCCTTACACACTTTGGATCAAAGGCTCAATAAGGACTACATAAAAACAGCCTGTGTGCGTTTGGGTGTGCGTTTGGGTGTGTGCAACCACACACACCTCCCCGTCGCCTTCCCCTCCTTACCATCTCCGTCTCAATTTGTGTGCACACTGTTATTTGTATGCTACACGAACGCGCACGCACACACACACGCACGCACACACGCACGCACACTGGACCGTTGCTGGGTCTACAGACGGAGTTCATGTCCTCACAGGTTCTATCAGAAAGTTAAAAAGTCAAAAATAAAAAAACTAACCAGTCATAAAAGCAGGAATTCTAACTTCTTAATCAATTCTAAACTATCTTTATAAATAAATCACTGCATTTTTACATTTCCTTCACAGATCTCTTTTATTTTACTTTTATTTTGTTACAATAGAACTAATTTGCTAGTGACTTATACATTTAATATAACGTAGCCTTACTGGAATATTCAGGACTGTACTGGACTATAATGACCTGGAATGTTTGACTTGAATGAGAACTGAGTGTTTGGTTTGAGACAAGCTGACGCTGTAACGTCATTGAATTCTGTCTGAGCTCATCGGAGACTCTTAACATCGCCGTGTCTGTCAACAGTATAGATTTCTCGTCATTTGCCTTTTTTACTGTCAGTTTATTGTTTTTTTATTTTCCTTATGCAACAGTGTATCACCTTATGCTAACCTTTTCCCCCTTTTGCTGCACAGCTTTCTCCACAGCACCGTAGATTCATGCGGGAAGTTTAAACCTTTACAACCCTCAAATATCAAGAAAATATCTTTTTCTGTTTAGAACTGCTCTAAAATCCTAATCAGTGTTGACTTGTTTTTGTGGAACATACTGAACTTGTCTTGCTGGTTGTATAACTCCATCTCCGTCTCATTTCTAGGTGAGAACTGCACCCTGAGAGCCTTCCCAACGTAGATGTTATCGTCCCGTTTGGAGCCGGTCGAAGCATCGGAACCACTGCAGCACCTCGGCAAAGTAGTCGGCCATCCCATCCCAAAACAGCTGACTGGGTAAATGTGTCCGAGAAGACCGAAATCACAGATGGATTCCAGTCAGAGGGTTAAATGCAGCTATTTACCTGCGTGCACGCAGCCTGATCCGAGTCTGTCTGCGGCCATGATGGGACTTGGCGTACAGTAAAAGTACACTTAAGTCAGCTAATGTTCAGTTCACCTCATTAAAGCCATGAAACGGACTGACTTCAGCAGGCGGAGCACAGACTAACGGATCAAGCAGAGGCGGCCGCGCCGCCGTTTGTCCGACGCCTGAACAGCCCCACTCAGAGTAGTTAGTAGACTGCAACAAATATCTGTATATTTAACAATAAAAACAGGAAAACCAAGTAAACTAAAAAACTGTTTAGAATTGGGTTTTTTATTTGAAGTTCCTGTTCATCAATTAACTGGGAAAATAGTCATTAGTACATTTTTTCTGTAGAAAAAATACATAATCCTAAACTACAAAATAAAATACTTAAAAGTTGAAATCTGAGGTTGAAAGTTTGATTCCTGCTGTATTAAATAATCCATGCTTCCTGTATTGAGCTTGGAAAAGAGAATGACTCAAAGTACTGCAGTATGAAAAGGTTGTCTAGTATCTGATAACAGTGGTTAGATATTTTACTTTTATAAACAAATAATATTATTAGCCTCAAGACAGCAAGTAAGGTATTGTAATTGTCCCAGAATAAACTTTTAGATCATTATTTTACAAAGACTAATTGGTGTGTTTTTTGGCTTTATTTTATGCATTTTTTTCTTGTTTATTTTAGGGTGAAACATTGATTTTCCTCTAAAGTGAATATTGACTGTTTACAGGTTTTATTGACTGTTTTGACTGACAACAACAAAAATACCTTCCTACCGTAACAATTCAATATGTTTCACTGAAATGTTACGGTTCCATTCTGGCAACCACAGCTGCCAGCGTTTACCGTGAAAACTACATCCATGCATTTCTGCTGGTTCCCGTGTCCGGGGGCTGCTCGGCGGTAACGACACTACCTGAAGTGAGGAGGAGGAGAATGTTGGAATCACTGCTTCATCAAGCACCCGGTGTGACCAGAATGTTGGTATGAAAGGAGCAGAATTTGATTGAGGTCAACGTTTTTATGGTCATATTTTCTTTGCCGTGTTCATTTCTGCTCTCCAGCTCCCTCCCCCCATATCTCCATACTGTATCCGGGTGCTCTTTGTAATGAGATTGCTAAAGGCCAGCTGTCATTTGGAAGAAGGCCCAGCGGCCGCCTCTGATAAGTGGATTACAGATGGCATCCATCCCCCGGGCCAGACTGGGCCAGTAGATAACAGAATTAGAGATAGACTCCCAACTAGAATCACTAAAAAGTTCAGATTGTTGAAGAAAATGAAAGTAAAGAAGCAAAAAGTCAGGAGGTTGTATCTGAGGGAACAAACTGGCGGCTTCAGACTGTGAATGTCTCTGCGTCCTGAAAGATCTCCATCAAAAGTTGATCCAACTCAGAGACATCATCTACATTTCTGTTCCGCCCCACAGCTTTGTAATTCCCTGTGCTGCCACACTGTCGGAGGATCGGAGGTCAAGAAAACTTCCCTGAAACACAAAAAGGGTTTCCTCTCGTTCTCCTGCTGAGACTCTTGTCCAGAACAGGTTACACAAAGCAGTTCATGTTAAATGACAATCTGGGAGGAGGTTAGAGGATCCAGACGCACAGCCCTCAGTCATCACAAGACCTGAATCCAGATTCTGCCCCTACCCCTCTGGCTCTCACTATAGTAGGGGCATTTGGGGCATTTGAGCAGTGACACGTCCGGATATCCCTCCACCAGCCTGGTGAGAAGAGAAACGTATTTCTTCACATGAACTTTTGTTTTTGCATGACTTTATAAAGTTATAAAACTGATCTTAAGGCTGTGTCCGAATTCCCACCCTAACCCCTCAAACTAGATAGTGCGGCACTGCGTGGTGCCCTGGATTTAAAAAGCAATTCGGACACCATGCTAACTACTTTTTTTTTTTTCAAACGGAGAATCTAATGTCTTCTGAAGATAAAACGTTGATGGTTTTTAAAAAAACATTACATTACATTAAAATACATTTAAATACTTTTATTTTTGGCAAAAATTGCTCTGACGCAATGCATTGTGGTCCATATTCGCTGATCTAGGGAGCATCGATCCACACTGATTTTCGCAGAGACTTCTGGGAAATTTCCAGGACACTGGATTTGGGAATCGCAGATTCAGATAGAACTAAAACACGGAGAATGCACTACAGTGAAATCGGACACGGCGTGTAGAGTGTGTAGAGTTTTCTACTCTCTCCGGCGACTATTGATGATGTCATCAAGTGGTGCTAATGTCCAAGTCTAAAGACAGGGGGTGTGTCCGAACTCCCAGCCTACTCAGTACATAGAGCACTCTATAGTGCGTTCGCCATTTTGCAGTGCTGTCTGAATCTACCATTCCAAAATCCAGATCCCTGGAAATTTCCCAGAAGTCTCTGAGAAAAACCAGTGTGGATCGATGCTCACTAGATCAGCGAATATAGACCACAATGCATTGCATCGGGACATTTTTTTCTGAGAAAATGTCAATTTAAATGTATTTTTGGTTAATAAACCATCAACATTTTTTCCTTCAGAAGACAGTGGACTCAAATAATCGTCTCAAAACGTTTATTTTAATTTGATTTTAACTTTGTGAAATCTATGACATCATGTCCGCCGCAGTAGTGAGCGTGGAGTCTGAACTGCTTCTAGTTAGTGTTTTAGAAGTTAGAGGTTAGGGCGGGAATTTGGACACAAGCCAGATTTTTGTTCACATCTCTCCACTCGGACGGCTTGGAAAACTCAAACAAAACTCAATATTCAGCTTTTTTCTTTGACATGTCCACCCCTCCATTAGATCCCCAGTAAGCCACATTTCTCCAGAGGTTCTCTCAAACTTTCTGACTGAAATAAATCCGGAAGTGTTAGAGAAGGCTTCTGACGGCATGACTACCAGACTAAACTAGTTTTAAAGATGCTGAACAGTCGAGCAGCCAAAGGTTTGGGATTCCTACAAGAGAATCCCAAACCTTTTTCAACAGACTCCTCTGTGAAAATGTTCTCCTTTTCTCACCAAACGATGGCGTTCAGTAAGTAAAGCCAACCTCTTCACCGTTCTGCGATCCAGAAAGGAGATTTCAACATCACTTTATGCGGTAAAGGTTGGAAATATGACGCCTAGATCCTAACATTAGCTCAGAAGGACTTTTTTGATTGTTGTAGTGAAGTCCCTGAGCTGCTACGGGCCGCCGTCACGCCGCATCACTTCCTGTCAGTGTGTACCTGCTGCCTCGCTGCCGTGCGGAGAGACTGATTGATTCTTGAAGCCTATCGATCTGCTTCCTTCGCAACCAGCAGATCTATTATAATGACATTGTATCTAAATCCTATTTGTTGAGCCAACCGACTCCCAAACATAACCCAATAAAGCAAAGAGGGGGGACAGAGAAGCTCCCCTCCGTAACTCGCCTCCGCTCCGCTAAATCTTCATAAAAACCAAAAATGGATCAGGACAAAAAAGGCTTTCTGGCTGAAATGACATTATCCATAAAGGAAGGAATCTATTAAAAGACGGACAGAAAGCTGGACTGCAGCAACCTGTGGAGTCCAGGCTTTCACGTTCAGAGAGTGTCGGGGCAAAAAGAAACAATGAAATGCCCCTGAAACAATCAGAGGGGCTTTGTTCCAGGAGCATTCATTATTAATGACATAGAAACCTGTTAAATCTATCAGCCAATTTGCTGCTACGTATGAATATAGTGAATGTTCTTTCAATTCCAATGTTCCCCAACCGTTCTGAGCTCGTGTCTTCTTTGAAATATTTGTAACTTCTAAATTAGAGATGAAAAGAACGACAAATGGAAGCAAAGCCAAAAGATAAAGAAGAAATCCCAAAACATTCAATAATCAGCAGTAAGAGGGTGGTTAAAAAAAAGAAACAGAGGCAAGAAGTACACAATGTTTGCACTTTTCTAAAATAAAAAAATAAATAAAACAGAAGGCTATTTTCTTCATCTAGAATTTATTTAACCTCGTATTAATTTGAGTTTAAAAATGTAGACATAATTGTAGGAAATCTTTAACTTTCTTCAAATCAGAAAACGGTGTTTAAATAAATGCTGCGGAGATAGAAATCATTCTAATTCAATTTACAGAAACAGTTTTGCTGCTTTGTTCTTGAAGAAATCACACCAACAACCTTCCCAGTTTCCCCCCTCCTGGAGCTGCAACCCCACCAGCTTCCCAGCATGCTCCTCGGCTCTGCCTCCATTGGTAATCAATGGGAGACTGGTAAAACCTGATCACCGGGGAGTGAGGGAGGGGATCAATAGCAGCAAGAAATGATGTGGGAACCACGAGGAGGAGGAGGAGGAGGAGGAGGAGGAGGAGGAGGAGGCGAAGGATGGAGACGTTGTGTGGGAGAAGAGAAAACTCAGTCAGAGTGGATGCAGGCCAAAGGTTTTTGGAGAAATGCTACAGAAGACCATCTGGTGATGCAGGACGGAGAAAGAGAGTCCCAGGTGAACTCTGTCCTTCCGGCAAATGTCAGGAGACCGAAAATCTCGGAAAATAATTGAAAACACAATTAAGGTGATAAAGAAAAAAGATTCGAGATCCGAACCGTGGCTGCCCTTCTGCTCAGCCGAGTCCATCTGAAGGTTAAGTGTATTTTATCGTCCTGATACAGACAGAAGAACTATTGCCCACTGGGAGTGCTGCACTTTGATGGGGGGGTTGGGGTGGGGGGTGATCGGGTGGTCGGACGGCAAAACGGAAAAACTGGAAATCAGCCGGAAAAGGACCCCAAGCAGAGCCAAGCCAGCCCTGCTGCTGCTCCGGATCAGCGTTCCCTTCGTTCCCAGGCTGAACCGAGCCGCCGCCCCGCTGGAATGAAGGAGGCGACGCTCAGCAGCTCTGGGAAGAAAAACCTGCACAGTCAGGGATTCAGTGATGGACATGCTGGGATCCTTGAAAGTAGCATGTTTGGAGAACAAACTACGTTCTTCTAGACAAGAAGATCTCATGATTCCAGCTCACTTTGGGTCCAAACAGATCGGAAATGTTTCTGCCAGCTGAAACACCCGTCAGGCCTGGAGGGGCTCCACAGACCAAGCTGAGCTCAGGGCTCTACGGGACGCCGTCAGCCGCAAAGCTCGGGTCGGAACCAAACAGCAGCAACGCACTAAAATACGCTCCAACGTTCTTTACGTTTGATCCACACCTCACCTCTGTCCTCCTCACAGGCATCTGTTTTATTCAGGAGTAATGATAATGAATGTTTTTGGAGGAGGAGTTTTGAGCTTTTTTGCCTCTGAGGAGCGCGTTAACTTGGCTCTGTGTGTCAAAGATGTTAACTATCATAGCTACCCAGCAGGTTTTTCACTGTGATGGCCTCCGAACCAAAGTCCCTCTCTGATCATCTTCTGATCCCTGTTCAAAGCATTCCCAGCAGGGTCTGTTATTTATGACAACGCTATTTTTAGTCAAAATTAGTAACTTCTAGTTTTCTTTTCCATTTTTGCTCTCTCCCTCTAGCTTACAGCCCCTCACAACATAACATTAGCGGTGCACTGAAAATGGCAGCACCATCAGATCCATCCATCCCTCCAGTTCTGATCCAGATTCCAGCTCAGACCAGGAAAACAGAGACGTTCATGGATCTGTTGGTCTGCAGGTGGATGATCAGAAAGGGGCGGAGCTTGGAGCTTACAGCCCACAGACTGTAGTTTCTACGTCACAGATAACATTTTCTTCATTTTCGTCTGCACCTGATTTGAATAAAGAAATACTTTGAGCTTCATTTGTTTATCTCCATCCTCAGAGAAATGCCACAAGAACATGTAAACAACACCATTTCCATCACGGTGGGTCTTCAAACATTGATCTATTAGAAAACCATGAGTTCCACTATTGTACTTCTGATAGTTTTAAACTCTACTTTCTACAGAAGAGGAAAGGTTTCCTTTCTGAAATCCAGCCTTCGAGTACAGAAGAGAACTTCCTCTTCAAAGATGTCTTCAAGTCAACATCGGGTTTTCTGCAGCTCATCAGTAGCTTTACTCAGAACAGAACCGTTACTCAGTCATTGAAACTTCCCCCTCGGCCGGGTCATTATTCCAGGCCGCTCTCCCTGCACGTCCTGCTGCTCCTAACCTGGATCAGGTGTGCTCGGTCAGTCAGAACATGGAAACACCTGAGTCAGCTACCGAGCAGCATGGGGGGCTGGGGGGGGGGGGTGTTTTTAAATCAATGTTTGTAATAAATAGTTAGACAAAGAAACACAATGGTCAGAAACAATTAGTGGGGTAAAAGGGGTTACAGATTGACCTCGGTGTGATAAGTGAGTGACCATAACAGAATAACGCCACGTTTGTCTATTTCAACCAAGCAAACAGAAACCGAGAGAACAACAGAGAAAACATAAGGATTATTGTTTGGGTTTTACCCAAAGTTACTGTATTTTTCAGGGATATTTCAGACAGAACTCGACGTTTGCCAGCAGTTTAATTTATCAGGATTTTATCCTGTGTATTATTTTTGGCATCTCTGCAGCCGTCCCATTTATGCAGTTACTGGAGCAGTCTGACAAATGTGACTGTGGATGTTCATTTCTCTGCTGCAGAAACACCGGGCAGCCACTTTCTCATCCCTTCTTCATAAAGAAACAATTATTTTGGAATTACAGCCAGAGCAGCTTAGTGACTCTCGTCTAATGCACAGACATGTCAAAGAGCTCCCCGTGCGTGAAAAGCAAAGCGAACGGGAAAAGAAATCCCCTTCCCAAAGAGGAGACGCAGCATAAAAGGTAGAAAAGGCTCCGGATGAAGCAGTTTGTAAACTAATGATTCTCTCTGGGTGTTTCAGGTCCAGTAAGTCAGACTGCTTCCTTTTCAACATCAAAGCCCAGTTTGGCCACATTCAAATGAGATCCTCGCTAAACACTCACTTCAGTGTCGGTGCTCACATTCAAACATTCAATCTTACATTTCAAACTGGGGAGGGGCTGAATCACATCTCTGTTGGCAGCAAAAGAAAAGCAAAGGAGTTTCCAAATGGTCTAAAACTGTTTGAGGGCTCATCATTTCCCTCCCATTGGTCATTAGGCTCCGCCCCAATGCTGGTGGAAGCTATAAATGCCCGAAGACGCTCAGTCAAAGTCATTCGATGCGTTTAAAACTCTAAAGTCAGCCTCAATTTTTCTAGATTAGGTTTCCAAGAATCAGAGCGTACCTGAAATGAGTTCAAGGTATATTTGTGCTGCACCATTTTACAATATTTCATTTTTAAAGTTTTGGTTTGTGTTTTACATCTTTAGCAAGCTGCGAGCTCTTGTAGCAGTGTCAAACCCATCATTGCCAGCCGGAAACAGCGGTCAGTGGGACGGCGTTCAGTGGGACGGCGGTCAGTGGGACGGTCAGTGGGACGGTCAGTGGGACAGTCAGTGGGACAGTCAGTGGGATGGCGGTCAGTGGGACGGTCAGTGGGATGGCGGTCAGTGGGACGGCGGTCAGTGGGACGGCGGTCAGTGGGATGGCGGTCAGTGGGACGGTCAGTGGGACAGTCAGTGGGATGGCGGTCAGTGGGACGGCGGTCAGTGGGACGGCGGTCAGTGGGACGGTCAGTGGGACAGTCAGTGGGACGGCGGTCAGTGGGACGGTCAGTGGGACGGCGGTCAGTGGGACGGCGGTCAGTGGGACGGTCAGTGGGACGGCGGTCACTCAGCTCAATTCTCTGCTCCTTGTCATAATGAAGTGGAAACGCTTCCATTTGGTTTCTGTTTGTGTAAAATAATAACTGTTTTAAAAGTGAGAACTGTTTTATATGTTCAGGGAGTTGGAGGATGCATCAGCACATTTCCGTGGGCTCAGAGGGTTTAGAAAATAACAAACAAACAAAAACCCTAGATGCATTTTGTAATGGAAAAAAACCTTCCAACAGACAGTCGGGTTTCAAACAGGTTCTGGAATCAAGCTTTGGCGAATGACGGGTATCCTTCTATAGACGCGTCAGCCAAACACAAACATGTGTAGACACTCTCTCAACCAACATTTCTGCACAGATGCGCAAAAACGATCCCACAGCACTTTTATTCTTCTTTTTCCTTTCTTTCCTACTGAACCTCAGGTTCAGCATTACAGCTGGCAGATGATGAGCTGAGTAAATATGTAGAACTAGATTGTTGGAATTTGTGAGTTCTCATTTGAAACCACAGGATCAAGTAAGGGTTAATGGCTGACGAAGTGTGCATTATCCCTTTTTAATGCACGCCGTGGAAGCCTGAACGCGGAGGTTGGTTGCTTCCGTGAAGTGCGTTAAAAAGTGATAATGCACAATTCGAAGGTCATTAACCCGCTCATACCATGGTCACTTACAAAAGAAATGGATAGTAACCAGTTTTTAGTCCTTAGCTAACTATTTGTTACGTGGTGCGGCGCCGCACCACCGCTGCAGATTCGGCTATATAAAGCGATGTATATATGCTGATCTTTCCGATGGGTTGAATAAAGCATCAGTTCAGAGAGAAAGTTCTCCTCTTACTGCTTGTTTTAGTCCAGATGATGAAGCAAAAGGTTGTTTTAAAGAAGCCGGCGCAGTGATACAAAACATTTAAGCTAGGTGACCGGAATTCTTTCTTCCCCGTACAGTTATCCTGTGGATCATCACTTTTTAATGCACACCCAGCAGCCAATCAGAATCGAGTATTCACCCGGACCGTGGTATATAAACTATGTCCCACAACAAAGACAACACTACAAATGTAGAGTTCAATATAGAGACATTTCAGATTTATAACCTGTTCCAACTTTTGTTTTATTTGAGCACACGTTCCTGTCTGTTATACTTTTTTCCAGCTGTTTGTAAACCAGAGAAACCAGCGTTACATTCCTTCACACCCTTCATTTTTGGACAACTGCCTCACTGTTCAACAGTAATGTTCTCCAGCAGCAGCTGACCGTTCACCGCATGTGACAACGCAATCATCGGGAACAATCCAAGCGGTCACACTCTGAACCATCATCTCTCCGTCCGTTCAATCTGTTCTGAGCAGCAATCTGATCTGTGACCCCCCCCCAGCTCCTGGTATTAGATTAATGAGGGAGGTCGGCATTTCGGCTAACCAAATCCCAACTGAGCTAATGACCAAGAGGGGAGGGTCGCCCTGGCCTTTGACCTCCATCACGGTGGACCGAAGCAAAGTGAGGAGGGAAGGATGCAGAAGAGAAAAAGAAAATCTCACAATGCGAAATCTGACGGCTGTCCTTTTCCCCCCAAACAGAAACCAAGGATCTGCTTCTGACAGCAAAACGCTTTTATTTCAGAAAAACCACATTCCAGCAAGCGGACTTGATGAGGACAGACCCACAGCATCGACTCCTGCATCCCGCAGAGGAAGAAATGCCCCGCAGCACACAAAAAGGTGGAAGAGTATGAGGAAAGTGATGGTTGGGGTCAAACTGTGACCTCTGACCTCTCTGCAGTCACTCCCCCCCCATCCAAGATGAGCTGAAGCAGAGATGAGTGGAGCCAGCCTTCCCTCTAGCGTAGAGCGGTAGTTTCACCCTCCAGCTAAAGACTCAACAAGGTCTGAGGAATCCGCTGCGTTTCAAGCCACACTTCCACCTTAAGGATGTGCAGACGGCCCAAAGCTCTCCGTCTGCAGGATGTGCAGACGGCCCAAAGCTCTCCGTCTGCAGGATGTGCAGACGGACCAAAGCTCGCCGTCTGCAGGATCCCACAGAGGTGCTGGGCCGCCCCAGACATCCAACCAAAACAGTCGTCCAGCAAATCTGTTCACGACTTTTTACAGCCCATGTCTTTAGACTGAAAATGACTCTGGCACAATAATTCTTTGCCATCTATCATGCCTGCAGTGATTACATGTGTGTGTGCACGTGTGTGTGAGAGTGTGTGTGCATGAGTGTGATACCCAGTGATGTGGATCCTAATGACATCCCTCGATACCACGAGGGACATAATTACAGTGCGTGTTTGTATGAGACCTGGATTGTCTGTGTGTGCATGTGTGTGTGTGCATGTGTGTGTGTGTGTGCATGTGTGTGTGTGCGCGCATGTGTGTGTGTGCGCGCATGTGCTGATGGCTGTGGGAGGAATTGCAGCCGAATCACTGAGCAACAACTGTTGTCACCTGCACATCCTGACTTGTGTGTGTGTGTGTTCTAGGAAGGAGGGAGACAACAAAATGATGAGAATAGTCTATCGCCGTGGAAACGGCCTGCAGCCAAGTGTCTGCACAGCTGTCGACATCTCTGTTCTGCTTCTTCTTCTTTGTCCTCGTATCTCTTGTCCTGCTCCTTCCTTTCATCAAACATGCATTTGTTCATCATTTCTGTCACTTACCACCTTTTCAACAAGACCTGTGCGCAATGACAGGACAGTGTGGCGATGCTGCACGGTCCAAAGCGCCGTTACAAAGAAAGAGACCCCAAAAATGATTTTTATTTTAAAAACATACAATAAAATAAAATAAAAAGTCTAAGCAAGAAATGTTACAATCAATTTGTATTCATTCATTTGTTGCTTTATATGAATCCTAGATTTATAAATTCTGTCATCACTCACACATCTGTTTTCATTTAACCAGATCTTTGGCTTGGTGTTATATTTTTTTGGACATTCGACAAAAACAAAAATATAAGTATTGAAAAAACAACTAATAAGTAAGGGATAATGGCCGAAGAAGTGTCCATTTGCATCGCACGGTTCAGGTTTCCACGGCGTGCGTTACTTTCTGATAATGCACACTTCAAAGCCCACTATACCATGGTCACTTACAAAAGAAATAAATATTCAACCAGATCGTTTAGATCACTTTTCTCACAAAAAGCGGACCATTTGTAACGTGAAGCGTTACAAAATCGCGCTGCTCAATTCAATTCAATTCCCTTTTATTTGTATAGCCCAAAATCACAACAACAGTCGTCTCAATGGGCTTGGTACCGGTAATCGTAAAGTTAACATACAATCAAAAAGGATCATGAATGCATAGAATTCAATAGGAAAATTCTAAACTAACCAGACTAAACGAAACTGGGCATCCCTGCCCTTAGACCTTCCTACACGGTTAGGAAAAACTTAAAAAGAGAAGAAACCTCAGGGTTGCCCACATGAAGGAGGGATCCTCCCCCCAGGACAGACAGACGATGTACCAGAATGAAAGAATGAACTCATCTAACTCTACAACTACATATTTAAATAGTCCAGCAGACGAGCTTTATTTAAAGTTTGTTTTAAAGAAGCTAGAGCAGTGATACAGAACATTTAAGATATGTGACCGGAACTACTTTTTTTAGGTGTATATTATCACTTTTTAATCCACACTCAACAGCCAATCAGAATCCAGAATTTTTGGTAAAATTACTAATGATTTTAAAATGCAAGTATATAAATAAAACACACAAAAAAAAAACACTAAATGTATGCAGATCAGCGCAAACAGGACACTTGAGCCTCGTTTTCATTGAGTTAAATGGTCTGGTCTGGTTTAGAATGGTCCAGAAAATTAAGGTGAGCATTTACACTAGAGGTTGGATCGTCACAGTGTATGCGTGGTAAAGCCAACAACAACAACAACAACAACAACAACAACAACAACAACAACAACAACAACAACAACAACAACAACAACAATGGAGGTCATCCAGCAGCTCATTTTTTCCAGCTTGGCTTTTGGTTTTTCGTAGGTACAAAACGTTTCAAAATGTTCGAGAAAAGACCGAGTGCGGCGAAGACAAATACAGACTCTTTCTTTTTTCATAATGACTTTCAGCCAATCAACGGGTTTCAACAGTAGCTCCGCCCTAACCGGTCCGTTCCATTTTTCTATGGACCTACAACCAACGAGGGCTCAAATAAAATGGTATGGTTTGGCCCGGTTTAGTGCGTCCATTTTATACTGGAAGTGCTCAAATGATTCAAGTGGGACCAGACAATATCACTTAGTGGAAACGAAGCTCTAGAGTAGGCCTGCACAATATACCGCAAATTTATCGTTATCGCAATATCCAGCTCTGCAATATGCATATCGCAAAAGACAGCGAATATCGCAATAAATCGCAAACCCAAAATGTGTTAAAACAATATTCTAACAGCTTGAAGCATTTTACGAATCAAATAAATCCCTTTATGCTTTGACCAATCAGATGGACGCCTTCCCATTGTTGACCAATCAGATGGAGGCCTATTATGGTAGATGTTTGTCCCCCATGTCAATGAGGGTCATTTGGAGTATAATTTTTAAACTGTTGCAATGAAATGGGAATGATGTTTTTGGTTATTTTTCTATTTGTTTATTTACCGCAAATTATATCATTATCGCAATATTGATCACTAATATCGCATATCGCAAGTTTTCCTCATATCGTGCAGCCCTAATCTAGAGTTGTGCTCCAATCATTTTTTGATCTATTTTCAAAGGGTTCCCAGTGGTCTTTTAATTAGGACTACGCAGTTTTAGCCAAAAAAAAAAAAAGATTTCTGGGACATAGATTCTGTGTAAGAGCAAGCCTCCGCTGACATCCCATCATCCCTTTGTTTACACTCTCCTGCTAGCTTACAGTCCCTCACACCCCAACCTAACATTAGCGGTTCAACAAAAATGGCAGCAACATTGATTCCAGCTCAGAAGAGGAAAACAAAGACGTTCTTGGATCCCTTTGTCTGGACAGTGGATGATCAGAAAGGGGCGGAGCAGGAAGACTTTGGCCCCGCCCATTTCAGTTTCTACGTTACAACTGAGAGCTTTTTCAAACAGCGTTCCTAATTTACCATGATTTTAATAAAGAACTCAGAAAGGCAGTTTTTAATCTTAATTCATCCTCTGAATGTCCTATAACATGAGAATGCTACAGGAACACGCTAAAAACACCAAAAACCCTATTTTCATTGGCAAGTGTCTTTCAATGTTTTTTTGGAGTAATTTCCAAAGACTGTATAAAATGATGCACAGTCTCCAAATCTTACTCCAGCAAAGTAAAGATCCTTTAAATGGATTGCTATGCCCTGAAAACTAACGGTCAGAGTCCACATTTCTAACCTGCTTGGCCATAGAAATGGAGCTTTTTCCTAATTTAGTTTGACAGAGACGTTCTTCTTCCCGCTGCTTTCCCGAATAAAATTCAAACGGTGGATTTAATCAGAGAAGGACAACAAACAAAGAAAGCCAGTGGAGCGAAGGATCAGATTTTACAGCGTTTGAGGCGTCTGCTAACAGATTTAATACAGCAGAGACCGGAGGGGAAAAAAAGCCTGGCTGTCAATAGTAGAAAGATGAGCTGTGAGAAATGATAAATTGTACTACACATCTGTGATATTGACTGATCTCTGGGATGGAAGGATGGCAAGAGGAAGGACAGTTGCCTACAAAACTATAACGATGGCAGCTCTTTTCATTTCCACAATACAAGAAGGAAATATGATAAATAATTTCTAGACAACCACTAAGATTCATGATGAAATAACACAAACGGTGTTCCCTAACGTGTGTGTGATGAAAACATTCAGGAACATTCAGTGGTTTCCGTGTATGTGTGTGTTTTGTGAAGGCATGTGTGCACATGTGCGTTAAACTGTATTAAAAACCACGTGGGTCAAGACCCAATCCAGAACACACCAACCAGCAGAGTTTACCAGGTAAGGGTAAAGTGTGTAGCGAGGTGTTTTACAGCCTTAAAACGTAATCCCACTTTGTGGATTCCACCAATCGCAGGTTGTTTTTAGAACGTAACCCCCAACGATTAACAACGATTAATGCAAAACACTACCAGAACCACAAAGCCTAACCTCTGTGAACAGCAACACACGTCTCATTAGTCCTAGCATTACCAAGAATGCTAACATTTCAACTCGTGAAGGTCCGTTTGCGTTTTCTATCAGAGACTCGATTACTTGATCTTTTGTTTTACCTGTAGCTGATGTAGCATGAAAGTGGTGACAAGAAACACGGACAAAAGTTTTTAAAACTGACAGATGTGGATTCTTTGCTCCATCTAACCAAAATGATTTGAGAATCTGGTAAATTTAAAGGATTGCATAACAGAGTCGGTGAGACTTTACTCATTCTTCTCAAATCTCAAAAATGTTATTAGTCTAGAAAAGATGCTAGCATGTCATAGTGATGAACATATATATATACATATGGCCTCTACCTGCAGTGATGTCATCATCCGTCACATCTAATTCCTCTTCAGGAGCTTTGGCTTCTATTGGCTGAGCCTCAGGAGGGGGCGGAGCTGCAGGGGAGGGCTCTGTAGTCGTCCCAGCTGAGGAAAAGAAGTACAAGCATTTCTGTTATTGATCAAAGAGAGCAAGTATTGTTAGAGGTGTCTGCGTCTAAGCTGCTCTAGACACAACGTTCCTGGATTGTCCTCCTTAAAAGGCTAACTCTGCTGGTTAAGAAGCTAATAAAGGTTGATTGGGCCTCCCTGATATAGGAAGGATTCAGGAGAACACACACACACACACACACACACACACACACACACACACACACACACCCACACACACACCCACACACACCTATAGCTGAAGTCTTCATTTAACCCCTATCTCTCAATTGCCAATTAAGAGTGGCTTTCATTAGCAGACGGTGCTAATTAATGATGCTGCACTAATGAAGGAAGGCGCTAAAGGTAACAGAGCGGTCCTGGCCTAATCTGAAACAGTGCAGCTAATGAATAACATTGATTATCCCCCCCCCCCATGATTACAGAGCATGTCTTCATAGCAAAGAGTGGTTAGAAGCCAACCATGTTTAGGAGTGGGCAGAGAGTGCCTGATTTTAAAAAATGCTTTGATTCCAAATATGAAAACACAAATGTCCCTTTAAAATGTAAATGGCTGTTCTCATTACAGCCCACAAACATAAAGAGATTATTAAAAAAAAAGCTTTAATTACAACGAATGCAATGCATTAATAAATCCTGGAAGTGCTTCATGATTCAATTACCCTGCTCACACACACACACACATACTACACTTCATTTCACACATCCACACACTCACAGACAGGAGGCAAATACACAAACTCACTGTTAATTATACCTCCTCAAGATAAAACCTATAAAGACCTATTTGGACTTAAATAAAACAGAAACAAGCTAACTGAAGGAAGGTCTCACATGTTTCTCCCCAACAACACATAATGGTTGTGTAGACACCACTGTGCACTGAAACTGTTGTGTATCCATCCAGGAGCATCACAAACACATGTACCATTCCTCTATTATTGGCAGATCTTATGGTTAGTAGAGCAGCCTGATAAGTGTTACCATGGTGACGAGCTAACTTTTTTTTGCCTCTCTCTAATGAGTGGCCACCCTATTTTCCCCCCCGATAAATATTAGGATTCGCCATCTTGAAATGGCTGCGTTGAACTTTTAGTGACTTTTTCCCATCACATCATCAAACACGGACCAGCGGGTCTTTGGCGCCCGTCTCCGAGCTCGCCACACGTTTCGTGTCTTTTCCGCGCAGCACAAAGCGCAGAGAAATCAGACGTTCAGCAGGAGAAGAAGGGATGGAAATGAAAGAGGGGGGGAATGAGTGGGAAGGCGGGGGCGTGTTGGCCGACTCCAAGGTCAAGCTTGTCGTGTCAGTCGTGACACATGGCTCCCAGCATGCCTTGTTAGCCGCCAGGACCCCCGCCTCTTCCTCCTCCTCACTTCTTGCTCTTCAGTGACGCAGTCATCAGCTGTTTTTCTGCTTCAAGCTAAGTCTCAGTGCAATCCCTTCTATTTTGTATCATGTATATGCAGCATTTTTTAATCTATTTAAATAAATTACAATTGTACTTGTTCACAGTAAAAGTACCTAAAGGTGGAGCGCCGTTGCATCTGCCTCCCAGTGTGTGCACAGAACCTAAAGACTGCGTACAGAACCGGACCGGGAAGAAACTCTCATCGCAGTCGGAAAGTACTTTGTGAGTCTGCAGGGAGGAGCAGGGCTGATGTCCTGCATCCTGCAAAAGTATGACTACATGATGGCTCAGATGATCTTGGAGAGGCAACTGAAATCATCTGCTCAGTTCCTCATGCGTGCCGCCATATGAGTGTTTTCAACAAAGCCAAAGGCCTCATTGACCTTTTCACATTCAAAGGTTCGCTGAGCTGTACGTTACACCATGGAACCAAACTGTGGGGAAAATTGAATCTTTCCATCCCAACCAGTATGTTTATGTCAAACATGAGCGGTGCCAACTTTAAGAAGGATTTAGGATTTATGGTTTTATTACATGACAGCAGACTTAGGGTGAGCCAACGGAAAGCTTTTTCTTCATTATTTCATTATTAAACACATTTAATAAATGTGTTATTTTTTCTAAACGTTTGTTTTGTAATACACACATAAAAGAAGACTGAACACAAAAACCAAGGTTTGAACTGAATCAGTGAAATGTTGCATCCCTGCTATTTGTTTATTATAGGGAATTCCCTTAAAATATCACCTTGTTGTTTGCATTTATGCTACATTTTTTTGTTCTTGTTTTTCTCTGCTGTCAGTTGCTATGGTAACGAACAAATTTCCCACGTGTGGGATCAATAAAGTAAGTCTGATTCTGATACTCACTACATAGTGCACTATGGACCACAATGCATTGCGTCAGAACAATTTGGCCAAAAGAATGTATTCAAATGTATCTTTTTAATAAACCATCAACGTTTTTATCTTCAGCAGACAGCGGACTCATCAACAATTGGTGCAAAACGCTCATTTTAATTAGAATTTAACTTCGTAAAATCGATGACGTCATATCTGCCGTTTCAAAAAAAAAAAGAAAAGAGTAGTGAGCGTGGCGTCTGAATTGCTTTTAAAATTCAGGGCACTACATAATGCCGCACTATCCGGTCTTTTAGTAGTTAGGGCGGTAATTCGGACACAGCCTTGTAGAATTTCCGTTTTTAACTAATGATGTCTGGGCGCCATCTTGTCTGCAGCCAGGTGCCCTTCGTTCGTTCTGTTTTGGACACAAATCGACAACAAAAAAGAATCAAAAGTGAAGTGAAGGCATCTGGAGGAAAAAGAGGAAGCAGAAAAATGGAGGGAGGCCTTTGCAACAGCAGGCTGATGAGACGAAGCGGGACAGAAAGGCCAGAGCTGCTCCCTGATCAAAGCAGGAGCTGCTTCGCACATGCTCACTGTGACCCATCCAACTGGGGGTGACCAAGCATGGCTGAGAGGTTACCATGCTGCGGTCCTGGTTTCATGGAGTGGCCATGGGAGTCGCCTCCATCCAGCCGACCCGACTCCCAGCCTGCAGCGGGACATCCACGCTCACCCCCCCAGCCCCACAGGTCGGGTTTTATTGTGTGAGAAGCAGCAGCTTTGGCAGTCTTTGTTTCTAGATGTGGTCAATGCTCCCAGCAGCTGCTCACCATGCGGCTCCATGCGAGCTGGCCTCCATTAGCCCCGTCACCATGCTCCCAGCCTGCATTGTTAGGAACGCCTTTGAAGGTAGCTGGTCCACGGAGACGAAGACGCAGTTGTTGGGTTTCCTCTCATCTTCTGAGAGCAGGTCAGCTGCTCTTACTGCCTTTGTGTAGTGTACCGTGGGAAATTGCCCTCATTCACTGATCTAAAAACATTTCCCATCTCCAGGATTTCAGCTCTCTGTTCATCCAAACAGGTCCTGATAAAATACTGAGTAGTTAGGAATATAAAAGATCCTAAAATACTTTTTCTTTGTTTATTTGATTCTTTTAAAGACACTTTGATAAAAGTGACGGTACCGCGATTTAGCCGTAGCTTCAGGTCTGTTTTTGGAAAAGTCCCGCCCCTTTAACTGTCTCCACCAATCATTCTTGGAGGCTCAATCACATGTCATCAGTCTGACCAATCAGAAGTGGTTAAAGTCTTCACTTCCTTGTTCTGATTCTGCTCATAAAGTCTCTCAGTTCCACCAAAAATACCAGCTAAAGCTCGTCTTTAGCGGTGTAGCTTTCCACAGAATCCGGTGTCAGACCGTGGAACAAGTGAACAAAACCATGAAGCTCAGAGAAGAGAGTCTGTCTGCCATCACTACATCTCCCATGATGCATTGGGTTAAAGTGACAGCGTCTCAGCGTACAATGAGTCTTCCCTGTTGAATACACATTAAGCAGTTTTTAAATCTTCTTGATGAAATCAGAGGTCAGAGGTCAACAGTTTAGTTCTTCCAGGTTTGTGTTTCTTAACAGCCAAACATCCCAGAGTTTGGTCCAAGTCATCTTTCTGACTGAAACACTTTTCTAACAACGTCTGGATTATTTTAGATGTTAAACTGAAGAAGAAAAAATAACAATATTTAAGAAACAGGATGAAGGTGAAACAGACACAATTAAAATAAATTAAAACAATTTAATCATCTAAAAAGAAATAAAAGATTTTTGTTCACTTTTTGTGTAGCTACAGAAAACATGAATATAATAGTTTTTTGTGTAAAATATATCAAACATATTGTGATCATATAATTGTTGAAATATTACAGTTGTCTTTGCACCAACACTTCAAAAATATTCTAATAAAACAGTATTTAGAAATAATATATTTGTTTTTTTGTCAGGTTACATAAAATTGCATGTTAATAAACTTAAGAGAAAAACAACTAACAGGGTAAAATGTCAAATAATTTAGTTGAAAACTAACTTTACTTTTATTACAACTTTTAGAAAAAAAACAGCTGCAGCTTCCAGCTTTTTCTGCCACAATTATCACAAAAATGCATATGAGATCATGGAGAGACTGTACATCAATACAGACTATGAGTTTCTCCTTTTTTAAATTTTGGATGCTGGTGTGCCGCGGGATTTTTGTCAAGGAGAAAGTGTGCCTTGGCTCAAAAGAGGCTGAAAAACACTAGCTTACCCATGATTCATGGGGGAATGTGTGTGTTTTAGCGTCAGAGGCAGATCTCAGATCAGCGGGAGTTTTAGGGCCTTGTTCCGAGTACTCGAAGCGACACTTTTCCGTGATATTCCAGGCTTTCCAGGACCAGCAGGAATCATCTTACTGCCTGTTCCAGTACTGCTGTGCAGCACACAGATCAAATTCAGTGACCCTTTCACCTCCCTCTATCTCTGCATCTCTCTCAATCCCTCTGCTCCCTCCCCCTTCAAGCCCCACTTGTCCCCCGAGGTCGCCGGTCCATCACTCCTCCACCTTCCCCGCCTGCGGTACTGCTGTGGTAACACAACACTGGCCGGTGCTGGTTACCATGGCAACCGCTCCCCTGATGAATCCCCAGCATCCTCAGCAACCACAGGGTGACTCCCGAGCACGCGCGCAGCGTTTTAGACGGCCATTTCTAGTAAAAGAAGGTGGAGATTCACCTTTCTTCCCATCAGCAGGTCTATCTATAGCCAGATGAGAGACACCAAGGAACATCTCCAGAGCAGCAGGCAGAGACAGACAGGGGGGCAGAAGATAAACAACACCATGCGTCTGTGTGCTGCTGCGCCTCACAGTTGAGGTTTATCTATGATGGAAACTATTGGCCTCTCTTATCTTTTTAAGTGGGAGAACTTTCCAAATTGGTAGCTGACTAAATAAATAATATCTTCCCCACTGTAAATGCTTATTTTCTGCTCATTATATAAATAAATTCATTAAAATGTCCTTTTTCTGAAGTTCCAGCTGTTAGATCAGACCAGACAAGCTAGCTTTGGCTCCACAGAGGATCCCTAACCTTTTGAGCATGTGGCCGGTTGACCACGGTTCCTTTTTGAACAAAGCGTCAGAGACGGATCGTTACGGACTACTGAGATCTAGGAAAAGCTCTGACCTGGTCCTCCCACCATCACAGTTCAGTCCTTTTCTACCTCACTTACACAAATTCATGCATTCATTTCTTCTCCTCCCATCACCTTTTAGCCTAAATGTTCACTTGTTGTCTTAAATGACCCCAACACACAACTGGGTGCTATGATAAAGACATTCTGAGTGTCTCATACGACAAATTCCTGCTTTTTGGCAGATACTCACGGGAGCTGACAGCATCCACGTACTGAGGCAGGTAAGGAGCCCACATGTCAATCGTGTCCTTGCGTCCCGACTGGCCGACCCTCCTCAGCTCAGCCAGCAGAAGAGCTTGTGCAGCTTCTCGAACCTGAAACCCCAAAAGAAGCCAGAGTGATCCTTCTGACAGACTACGGGGTCAAATGAGGGTCAGCTTGAAGTCAAAGCAAATTTAAAAAGAAAAGCTAAAAACAGTTGTACACTTTGAAGTAAACAAGGAATTATTGTAGATTTAAAAAGAAAATAGCAAATTTGAAGAAACAAAGAAAAAAAATCAAAGAAATATTGAAAATTTATTTTAAATATTAGAATTCTGAAACTTAAATGAGAAAAATTACCAAATGATTTGGGATTTTAAAGTTTAGTTTTTTCTTGTCTTTCAGTTTACCGTTTCAATTTTTCAACTTTTTGCTGAGCTGAGCTGAATTTGGGGGGGGGGGGGGGGGGCGCTTTGTGCTCGTTGGAAACGGAAAAAAAAGTTGAAAAAAAAACAAACAGGAACAATTATTTTCATTTGGCAACAGCTTCAAATAAAGTTTTTTTCACATTCAAGTTTCAAATGTAAATTTTTTTTTAACTTGTTAAAAAAAAATAAAAATTAAAAAAAATAAATAAAAAAATAAAATAAAAAAAATAAAAAACGTAAAATTTCTTTTACAGTTTACAGTGTGAACTTTCAAGTTTAAAACCAGTTTTTTATTTAGATTCAAATCTGGTTTTTCATTCGTTCAAGCTGATCCTAATTTGAACCAATACCCAAGCATGGTTCTCATTTTCACTACACTGCAAAACTACTAAAATCTCCTAAATGGACTTAGCTGGTTGTTTTAATAAAGTGCAAATCCGTGGTGAGGTTCGTTTCTTTGAGTGTCTTT
This sequence comes from Oryzias sinensis, assembly GCA_037389245.1. Lineage (NCBI taxonomy): Eukaryota > Metazoa > Chordata > Actinopteri > Beloniformes > Adrianichthyidae > Oryzias > Oryzias sinensis. Next base: position 27,386,950 of record CM074502.1, on the reverse strand, counting down.
TTTTCCCCAGAAATCCCTCCAAAGCGTAGAAAGAGGCTCTGGCTGGCGGTCCAGGGAGAAGAAGAGCGTACCTCCAGACAGCGGTCCTGCCAGCGCCGCGCCAGCATCTCAAGCAGAGGTGGTCTGAACTTGTCCAGGCCAAGAAGATCAGGAAGCATCACACAGTGCATGGCGGCCAGTTGGCTCCATCCTGCGTGCACACACACACACACACACACACACACACACACACACACACACACACAGAGTCAGCAAAGGCTGTTGGGAAAAGACGGTTTCTTTGCCTCACTGCTGTCACGTGAAAACACGGTTTTAGCTCCAACAACAGCACAAGAACAAATGCGCTGACCCTCTTAACATCACACAGCCATGTTGATGTTCTTAGGTCAGGCATGGAAACAACGGAAATAAAGTCATGCTTCCTTTCAGAATAAAATGTTCAAATATGACAGCAGTGACTCTTTCAGTCTCTGCCCTATGAGGTAAACACAGGATGGGCTTAATACAAACATGTTAACACAGTCTTGGTTAGTGTGAATCGCATCCACCACTACTAACCACAGTCTGGGTATGTTTGATGGCAGTTACCGACAGCATGGTCAGGTGAACCCAGACAACACCTGATGATGGCCTCGTCCATTTCAGTGTCTTGAATTCATTCCAGCCTTTCTATGGCAAACGCAGCCACTTCCAGTCACTTTGACATGGATGCTTCCAGCTGCCACACCGTGAGAAGAAAACGGCTTGGCGTTTCTTTGGAGGGTTTCTATTGGGCCAGAATTTGGCCAAATGGTCACTTGTTGGGCTTCTAAAAGAAAATTCACATTTGCTGTTTCTGAACACAAGACAAGCACATCGTTCACATATATTAGTCAAATATATGTGTTTTCCTAACATGTGTGTGTGTGAGTTAACACACCTTTGTGATGGACACTGAATGGCATTTAGCCAGGAAAGAAATTTCACTCAAATTTCTTTGCCCCACATGAACTTACCTCCTCCAGAGGGCAAAAGCCAGAAACCCCAGAGGCTGGAAAACTCTGTAACAAGCCTTTGCAGAGGTTGACGGATAGCCTTTGATAAAACTCCAGCTGTTGATTATCTCTAGGTTAACTTTTCAAAAACGTTGGGACAAAAAGGACATTTTCCAAAACCATATTAGAAAAGTGGTAATTAAGGGGCAGTTCAGCACCTTAACCTGACAGGGTTTTCCAAATAGAATCCAAAAAATTATATTTTGGCATCATCCGCATATGATATTTTAGTCTTTCGGTATCCATGCATGATATGCATCATTAATACATTTGCCGATGTGCGCACATGTCCGGCGAGCCGATGACGGGTCTTTATGTGAATTCGGTTTTGAGCTGTTCAATAGTTTTGGTCTGTTTAGGATTACGCTGTTGTGTGTCAATTTTTGCGAGATGCATACACAAATCTTTGTCTTTCCACGATGGTTCTACATATGTCTAACGAGCTTTTCACGCACGTTCCACTGACGTATAACTTTTATATCGTGTATTCGGTGCACAAATCGCGTCCAAATTACGAAAGTAAAAGGTTAATGGTTGACAGAAAGTATAAATCGACCAATCTCTCGCACACATCCGCCCCCAGCAGCTGACAGAACCGCCGCGGACCCGGAGAATCAACCACTTTATTAAAACAAAGCATCCGCGGCGGGAGCTGACCATGGTCCTGAAGCACATGTGGTTTCTGCTCAATGCTCTGAATGTCTGAATGTGAAAGTGAAGAAATTCAATGAAGTGCAGGTTTACGTGTTCTTTCAGTCATACTCCTTCCCTGGCTTTAGCGTGGTTCATCCGTGATGCATCTGCAAAAAATTTCACTGTTCCCAAGTATGTTCCTGTAAGACTAGTTTTCCTTCGTGCAATATGCATAAAATGTACAGAGTAGCAGTGTGACACCGCCTTTAGCGAGTAGGGTGACTATCAGGGAACTTCTGTTGCGCATTTTTTGTGTAACTCTGTGACCCACCCACCGCCACTGCGACACTCTTATTACACGCCCTTCACGTTCCCCCTCTTCCACTGGCTCTGAAATGGAGGAAAATGTACAAATAAAAGGAAATAAGTAATAAAACTAAAGTTTGCCTCAAATAGAAAAAGGGCTTCATGCAAATACGCAGCAAAAACTGAAACTTCAGAATTAAAAGAGACCCTGAAGGGTCAAGAAGGGTCACAGTCAAAAAGACAAATGAAGCAGATGAAACACAAGCATCACTAAAGTGAACCAGACGTGTTCAGTGTCACCAACTGAAGAAACACAACCTAATAGTGATTCCAAATTGGTTTCCAAGTGTCCCAACGTTTTTGAAGCCGAGCATTCCCAAAACAAATCCACGTGTTGACGATCAGAAGAGTCATCAGTCAACCTCTCCTTCAGGCTGTGCTGTAGGGGTTTCACTGTCTTGCAGAAACCTTAAACACTTCACAACCACAAATGGAAAAGTACGCATTTTCCCCCAAAAAAGTTCAATCCATTTTTAGCCTTTCATCATTTAACGGTTTGGATGCTGGAAAAAGGAAAATAAGTCCATCCAAAGGCAAAAAGGGATTTTTTAAAAATGTGTAAGTAGCCTTAACATCTCCTGATAAAGAATATTTAATAAAGAAATCCATCCGCTGCTGCTAATTTACCACTAAGACACGAGTTTATGATTGATGTCTGCTTTTTTCCTCTGGTTTATGCAATTACTGCACATTTATTCTGCTATTGCAGTACATTATTATTTTACATTATATTGACCTTTATTGTTTTACTAAATAAACCTGCGTTTCAGCAGTTCTGAGGCTTAAGCTGCTAACTTTAAAAAAATATATATATATTTTTAAATATAGTTGAACAAAAGGATCTAGACAATTTCAGCTTAAACCATATGAAAAAAGAAATTGTGCAGAGTGGAAATAAAAATACAATTTCTTTGCAAACTAATCCTTTTCACAGAGACAACAGAAGGTCACAGATAAATGTGGTTTCTGCAGGGCAGTGCTGCTTTTGGAAAAACCTACATTCTGCACGTTTGCTGGTGTGGGCAATAAGTGACACATTTGCAACGTTTTTCAGGAAGTGAGTCTCTGTGTGCATGCTTGCTCCTTCGTCAATATGAAAACCAGCGATGAGAGCAGATCAGATTTACTCTAAAAGCACTTCCTCATCCCAACAGGAACCAGACTGTGTTTTGTGACACGTTCGGATGCATAAATGAGGCAGCGCGCCTCCGCTGGAAAAGTCAAGATCCTGTAAAAAAGAAAAGATCAGTTTGTGAAAATGTAAAAATCTAAAAGACGCTTTAAGGGGAAAGACGGGAAAACGGCCGAGACTCTCATATAGAATCTCAGTTACCATTCAAACCATTTTAACATGTATTCTCCAAAAATACAGACTACAGGCAAAGATTGTTGTACTGCTGGCAGAAATAAGTGTTCCGCTCTTGGCTTCTGGGATTTGAACCGTCTTCTTGGTTTTGTCGGTACTACTTTTAAGGACAAACATGGTTGAAAAAGCAAGCATGCAAACAGCACAGAGACACTGAGGCACCTGGACTTAGAGACTCAGAGGCCGACGGCGAGGACAGGACAACACCGCCACGCAGTGAAAAAGGAAAAGAAAGAATCATCAACACTCAGATCCAACTTGCACATTTCAGCAAAGTGAACAGTTTTGCAGACAACACAACCCTTTGAGGAGGGACGATCAAATCCATTGGTCAGGTTTTCATTTCAAACATTTGTTGAAACTGCAAGTTGCATGAAGTGCAGAAATACAATGAATCAACAGCAGAGCTTTGGACTGTAAGGGAACCAAACACAACTCTAGGACAGACACACAACATTGCAGGAGGAAAATAAAAAGGACAAAGACTGGAGGCAGAAAACTAAACATGACTGATGCAAGAGAGGAGAAACAAGGAGATCCGGGAGGGAGGGAGGGAAAGGCTGGTGGATGGAGGGAGCAGAGAGCTGGGAGGAATTATGATGACAAACAACAAGGCTGAACAAATAAATCTAAGTGTGCTCAGAAGACAATGATTTGGAAGGACTAAAGGAAAGGAGAAAAGACAAAAAGGAGCGAGGAGTAAAGAAGATCTCAGGAGCAGAAAATCCTCCAGTTAGGAGAAAGAAATCTAAATATGTCTGCTATGTCTTTCCCTACAGATCAGCGTGTACCTTCATTGACTGAGGGGATGTTATGAGAAGCTGGGTGGGGGCTTGGGGAGCCAGGGGCCCCCTGAGAAAGGCCCCCAGGAGCCCCCAGAGCCCCAGCAGTGGCAGCAGTGCTGGTGTTGGCAGCTAGAGCAGCTTGTAAAGAAAAGGAGAGAAATAGTCAAGAAGAAAGAACAGGTTAGAGTGACACAATCCCACCGTGAATGAGGAGACGACAGTCAGGCAGAGGAAAAGAAAGGAGCTCAAAGCAAAGTTCAACACAAAGGAGGGATTCAAAAAGCCACACATTTCACTTTGGCGAGTTTCAGCGCAGACATAGAGCGGCTTTCTTTCACAAACGAGACGGCATCCCTTCATTCACAACTTCTTCCGCTTTACGCTCGACTCCAACAAACCCGCAGGTGGACAAGCGTCACGTCCAACAACCAACCTTTTCCAAACGGAAGCACATGCAGGAGGAATGTCACAGAAAAGCAGTAAACTGTTAACATTTGGACACAACAAAACATTCGAGACCTTCACCAAAGAGGAGGAAAATACAGATGAGAACTATCTGCAAGAGCTGACAAGAACAAAAACCTAAGATTAATATGCAGAAAGTGACATAAAAAAGATGAACAAACATCACTGCCTACAAACTCCAAACACACAAACTGGTAAAAAAATGAGAAAAAAACTATTCTGAAACGAACGGAGCACAGAAAAAAAAAACATTTGAGAAGAAAACAAAGAACAGAAGCAGGAATCATGGCAGGCACTGATTCAGAACGTAAACGAGGAGATTTTAGAGACGAAAACAAAAAAATTATGTCTGAACCACTGACTGTATATGAGGACTGGACTGAGTGGCCCCTCCCCCCTGGCGGTTCAAACAGGAAGTCCCCACCGGCTTCAAGAAGTCAAAAAAAAGAGCTGTACCTCAGTTGTTCTATTGGTCAGAATAACAGTTCATGATCTGATAACATGTTCTTGATAATCCTCATTTTTTAAATGTTTTCTGTAGTTTGTATTATTCAAGTTATAAACTGACCAATCAGACGCCTCCACAAAAGTAGGTGGCCTCTTGTCTTACATTCAGAATGTTTGATTTCGCTTTCAATTGGTAGGGGTGTGGCCTATAGCAAGCTCACTCCTGATTGGAGGGAGCCAAAGAAACTCAGGCCGATTCAGACCAACCCCCGTTTGGAGACGATTTCCGGTTCCGGCGCAGCGACTGCCGCACGGCGAGAAAACAGCGACTGAATTGAAGTCGTTTGGTTGGAACCAGAAAGTAAACCATTTTCTATGGATGACATCCCGCTCTCTGATTCTGCTGGTCTAAACCAATCTGGTTTATGAAAAGAGTTTGTGTGACAAACAAACAAACAAACAAAAAAACAAACAAACAAACAAACAGGTGTTTGGTGTCTTTTACTGTGAAAAAAAACATGTTTATTCTTTAAAGAAAACCATCGGACTTCTAAATGTCAGCACAGAGGAAGCACACGCGGACCAAAACTGTTCCATCAGCTAATGATGAAGAACAGAGAAACTAAAGCGACATTTGAAAAAGTCCTTCACACTGAAGACTTAAAAAATAAATAAAAATACACTAAACTTTGCTGTGGCTGTAGAAAGGAAAAGGAAAGCGATATCTATGCTGACGACCACGATGTGTTAAATAAAGCATCAGATCAGAGAGAAAGTTCTCCTCTAACCGCTTGTTTCTGTCCAGATGATGAAGATAAAGTTTGTTTTAAAGAAGCCAGAGCAGTGATACGGAACATTTAAGATATGTGACCGGAACTACTTTTTTAGGCGTGCGGTTATCACTGTGGGGTTTCACTTTGTGATACAGCCAGCAGCCAATCAGAATCAAGTATTCACCCGGACCATGGTATAAAGAGAAGTTAAGGACGATGGGAGTCAAACCTACTGAAACATTTAGGCTGTTACAGGAACGAGATAAAGAAGGGCGTCCTAAAACCTTCCAGTGCCGACTGACACCACCTATCCCACCAGAACCCCGTCAGCCAAAGGCGGGATGATGACATCAGAAGAGATGACATAATAGTGAGAGCTGCAGTGTGCAGCCTGCTGCCCTGAATGCGATCAGGTAATAACACTTTAGCAACTGCAGTGGGAAGGAATCATTCTTTCATGAAATATTCATAATCCTGCAGAAAAGCTCAGTTTTATCACATGTCGAGTGTTCCTTTTAGCGCCGACAACCTCCGTCAAACAGCAGGCCGAAAACACTAAGCTGCAGATAAAGTAGCCATTGTTGCAAACGCTCCTGGGGGAAAGGCAGAGAAAGCAGATTTCTGCCTCGGCGTGGACGCAGTTGGAAAACTCCTGCTCGCCTTTCTAATCTGGCCGTTTGGCACTATATTAGAGGGGCCTCCTCATTCATTTCCATGTGAAAGGAGAAAGGGGGGCGGGGTCAACGGCCCTCTCCTGCACAAAGCCCGTCGCACACGCGGCCAAGGAGGAGCCGGCTGAGCAGAGGTCACGGCCCAGCGTTCCCCCTGAACGCGGCTGAATAGGCGTGTGGTATGAATAAGTCCGCACGCTTGTCATGCTTGGCCTCCATTAAGGCGTGACAAAAGCACCAAGAACCCCCGCCTCCGCCCAGCGCCCGAGGGTGCCACTTATGCGGCGTGTGTGTGCGAGAGCGGCGGCGTGTGCGCGTTTGCGGCTTGTTAGGGGTGCGGTGGGCGGTGGCGTGTGGCTGTGGAGCGGGCAGATGGTGACAGCTGGTTAAAACATCCCCTACAGTGAAGCAGAGCCGCTTCCTGGCCCCAAAGAAAGACTCAACACGACCTCCTGAGCAGAATCTACTCTCAGGCCTCCTTTCATTTCCAGCTCCGGGTCTGTGGGAGCGCTGCTCCTGAAACCGCCGGGAGAACACGCTTCTGAGGCGGGGAGGGAACCGTCTGCTTTAAGGGAGCTCTCTTTTTCCCCTCCAACATCCTCCATAGCTGGGGGTTTACTTCCTTTAGCGGCCCCCCACAGACTCGAACCTCATGCAGCTGTTCTGGATGTGCAGCTGAAACTCCCCTTTTGAGGTTCCGTTACCTGGCTGCCCCCAGCCTGACACGCCCCTCACACCTGCCTCGGTGGTACGTGGACGTGATTGGTCCACCCGATCACATGACTCGACCTGAAATGACGATGATGCTCCATTCCAGCAAGCGATCCGACGCTCTTCAGCGGGTGACACTACGCTGCAGCGGTTTCCTTAGCCCCCCTCCCATGATAATGGAGTTTTTAACATGTTATTGTGGCATTTCTCTAATGATGGGAGACGTATACACAAAAAATTAAAATTAAAACCACATTTCTACGTATTTCTTTATTGTTTTCCTGTTTCTCTTTCTTTATTCTAGTATCTTCCTCCATTTTTTGCTGTTTAACTCCTCCTACAATGTTTCGTCTATTTCAACCATTCAACTATTCAAATGTTCATCTCTTTCAGCTTTTTCCAGCTGTGACTTTTGCTCCTTCAAATCCTTGAACTTTTCCAGATATTCCAGGATTTCTGCCTCCATTGAAACACATTAGGAATCCTTGGAGCAGAAGCTCGCTGGTTTGATACCCGGCTCTGGCATTTTTCACAAACATGTATTTTTTGTTATTGGGCTGTTTTAAATTCATTAATAGTTAAGTTGGATCTCTCTTTATTTAATTATATATTATTATAATTACCCTTTCATCTGCAATATAGCATCAACCCCACAGCTCATTCTAGTTAAAATTGTTTCCAATCAGCAGCAGATAAAAAATGCAGTTTGAAAAAGATCTTATTTGCTGCGTAGAAAATACGCCACCAGTTCCCTTCTCCACGCCAACGGTCCCGCCCACAACTCAGAGGTGAGTTTCTGAGAAACTCCTGCCGCTTCAAGAAAACGACAAGTTTTTGGATTTTGGCAAAGATGACATCATGACAGACCACTAGGAAGACTTCGCCGGTGGATCCATAGATGATCGGAGTGGGTCTCACCTGTAAAAATACCCCAGTCCTACCTGCAGCTGATTTTCAGGTGTGATGACAGTCATCAGGATTGGTCAGAGGACGAGCAGCACAGCGAGCCTGAGGCCTGCATTTGGACGCCTGTCCTCTGAAGGCAGCAGAGACGTCCCGGTTCCCTGAGCTCAGATTGAAGAGCTTCAGGTAAACGCCGGTCTGAGTGAGCCACATCTCCAACGTGGACCCAGCTTCCCAAAACCAACCGGAGCCACTCGTTTGGATTTAAGTGTGTGTGTGTCACTCCAGTGTGGACCCAGCAGAGAGGCAGAACCACAAAGGAACATTTGACGTTTTTGGGGCCGTCTGTCATTTCGACAAGAGTTGGATTCTCTGGACCAAAGGAGCCTGAAAGCCCACATTCTGGGGGTAAGCTGGACGAGCTGACAACGCCGGAGCGAGCGGCGTATCACGAGGACAGGAGGCGAGGCCTCTTGTCCTCGTGATACGCCGCTCGCTGCGTTCAAAGGTTTAAAGTCCATAAACTGCAACCCCGTGTCAAACACCAGAACGGTCCTTTGAAGAGCCGCTGACCCGGGAAACAACAGCAGCTTCCTCCTGTGATGCGTTTGGTTTATTCTCTTGAACCCTCCGTGGGGCTTATTGCCAGTGGGCTGCATGATCAACCCTCCCACCCCCCACCCCTTCATCCCTATCTGTTGGGCCCCAAGAGCATTCGAAATGAGCTCTCCCTCCTTTTGTAGTTACCTTGTTTGATCTGGGCCTGTAGCGCCGGGTTGGAGGGCTGGGCGGGGGCGGCGGGCGTCCTCCGAGGACTCTCCGGGGTTCCTCCTGGTCTGGGAGGCCTGGAGGGGGAATCACAAAGAGAAGGGCATCAAATATTAAAAAAGGGGCATGGAGGAGAGAGGAGGGTCAGCGCAAACACACAGAGGCCAAGCGCCAAAGTGAAGGAGAGACGGGCGGCGTTCACGGGGAGCGGGAGGGCTCGCCAACGACGGACGGCGTGCTCGTCGGGCTCCAGCTCATCGAGTTCTGCTGGAAGACCGTCAAACCAGAGGCGTCTGGACTTTCAGACTCTCAGACTTTCAACGCTACAGTCAATAGGGTGATCGATGAAACACAGACACGATCATCAAAATGGAAAAAGGTTCCAAGCCTGGTCACAAAACAATGACGTCCAATGGAACCGGGACGGAACGGCGGGTCTCCTAAAGGTGCACCGGGGCCAAAGTGTCGCTTTCATTCCCACATTGGAAGCCTTAAAAGGCCGAAGACAGACGCTGTGTTAGTCATGCTTCACTCTCAGAAAGGTTTGCACCTGTTCCATTATGCTATTCATTTCAGGGATAGCTTTCCAGACACACGAGCAAAAAACGTCTGCAGAGCAGAAGAGAAAGAACCAGATCCAGAAAAACGAACAGAAGCTAAATGGCTCCACATCTCATCTGTTCTCTTTAATTTAGTTTTTTCTCTTTAGCTACATTTTCTGTGCCAATCCTTTGCATTTATCTTCCTTCAGAACAGAGATACCTTTCAGGTGGGAACAGCTTTTGACATGTGGAAAACGACCTCTGTGACATGAAACCACTTTAAGATTTAACACTGCAGTAAATAAGATATGATTGTATTTTTGTTTCTTTTCTCTAATTGTAAAGAAGAACTGATGCAGGTTTGTGGAGAATGAATTAACTAGATTTATATCATGGTCCGGGTGAATTCTCGATTCTGATTGGCTGCTGGGTGTGCATTAAAAAGTGATGATCCACAGGATAACCACACGGTCACTATTTGTTAAGCGATCAAATTGGAAAAAAACAAGATTTAAGGACTAAAAACTGGTTACTATTTATTTCTTTTGTAGGGGACCGTGGTACAAGCGCACTTCGCAGAAGGCATTACTTTGAAGGCTATTAACCTTTACTTAATTTAATTGGAACTTTTTCTTTGTGTTATCTGCAAAGCTGTGCCTCATAAACTATCAGAGAAAAAGGTTGGTAAACGTGTTCAATAAAGTTTCAGTACAGACCGTGAATATTCTAAAAAGAGTTAGGGTTAGAAGTGGTTTCCATCACGGGGCTCGGATGCGCCTCACGAGGAGCTCGTTAGTGAAGGAAACCGTCTGGATGCTGCGATGAAAACCTAACACCAAAGTTCCAGTTCGTTTTCAACACCGACACACACAAAGACCTTCTCCTCCGAATGAATTTCAGATGTGGACATGAAAAAACCAACAACCAAAACAGCGTCAAATATTCACAGCTTCTGGTCTGGAGGCCGAACGGGAAACAGAGCAGAAACGTGGGGCGCGTGTCCAGCCGGACGGACGCTGCTGCGGTGTTTGTGAAGGGCTTTCATGGAGTTCTTCCACCACAACCAAATCCAACCGTTTAAACATTACAAACAAAACCAATGGAAACCAATGGACGACGGTTGACAGGAGCCAGAATCTGGTCTGATATCAAAGGCTGATGCAAACATCTAAATAAATTACTGCTCATCAAAGATCACAAGTCCTAAACTTGTGTCTACAACATTTGATTCTTTTGTCTCTGTCAGAACACAAACAACAAAACCAATGACATGACGGAGAATTTCTTCTCTTTTATGCTCAGAATGAGCTCATTGAAAAATTGAGGATTTTCAAGGAAAAGCAGGAAATTCCAGAGCGTCTCAAATCTGAGGTCTGCGGTAAGAAAGGACTTTCCTGGAGCGGCAGGAAACATTTTCAAGCATCCGTTTCAATGAACGCCTGACGCCACGCTGACACCGAGCTCGGGAAACGCCCGTTTTAGCAAGCGCTTCCAATGAAAGGTGAGGTATGTGCACGATTCAAGCTTCCACGTTCAAAACTCTGAAATTGCATGGTCATTGATCGCAAGTTCAACTGGTTGGACTTGTTGACGCTCAATCAGCGTCCTTTTCAGAACGCAGAAGTACCAGCATGATCCCAAAGGATACGTTTATGATTGTCCTTTTCCTGTCCAAGTCGACCTCAAGTCGTTCAGACATCGAAATAGAGCTGTGAAAGAAAGAAACATTCTGCACCAGCGCGTTCTTAAACACGCCACCCGTACCTGTAGCTTGATAACTTTAGGGAGGACAATGCAGAGGCCAATGCAGCAACGTGGCTTTATCCTAGAAGAGTCCCGGTGCAGGAAAGCCCTGCAGTCCTATTTGGAGCATCAAATTAAAATACAAAAACCAGAACAAGCTCTTGAGCTTCTAAAAATCTTTTGGGGCGAGAATGTAATTACCACACAAAGATGCAACATCTTCACTAGTGTGAAAAGGAAATGCTGAACCACAAACAACAAGCCAAGGTTACCTTCAGACCTGGAGCAGACGTGGAACTGGAAACAAGATCATTTTGAGTGAAGAAAAAGTCATTTTGAGTCTAAACATTTGTTTTGGTTTCATTTTTCTGATGGGAATATATTTGGGGCTCATGCAGCTTGGAGGTTTCTAGTTTAAAGTTAGAAAAAAGGAAAACAATCTCAAGTTTATTGATACAACTAATGTGTCTGCATGTGTATGCTGTATGATGCAAAGAAGCCCTGGATCTGCTGTGGATGTTGGCGGGCTAAAACTTTAAGCCAAACACTAGACGGTGAGCTTTGAGCCGCGCTGAACTGACTTTAAACACATTAGAAGGTTGAGCTTAACAGAGGATAAGCCAAAAACAGACGCTTAGTGCAGATTAGTAACCTGTTTAAGCGCTTTAATCTATAAAAAAGACACACTAAGCCAATTAAGGAGGAGCTTCTTAAACTTCAGGGAAACGATCGAACTTTCCACAACCTTGTTTTTAGTTTTTGTGTCTGCTCATCTCTGATTCGCACGCATCGGACAGCTCCATCCTTGAAGCAGGCTGATGAAATGTTGGGCTGGTGTTACAGCTGCAGGACCTCAACCTCTGAGGTAAACCTTTCACGGCCCCCACCGGCTGCAAACAAACGCACACACACACACACACACACACACCGCACAGACAGCCTCTGCGGGGAAGGCGGGCCGATCGGATTCTGTGGACGGGTTTAGAGTCGTTTTTCCAGCAGAAACCTCCGATGGGAGATGAGGTGAGGGTTCCTCTGCCTGCTGAACCTGCAGATGCGCAGCTTTCTACACAGCTGACCTGAACGCGTTCACTAAAGGTCAGACTGAGTGTCGGCGCTTCTTACCTCACTGGGGCTTTCTTCATGTGCTCTCCAACAAACGTGGCGTTGGTCATGCCCATCAGGGTGTTGGCCAGCGAGATGACAGACAGGAGGTGCTGCGTGGTCACTGCCCTGGACAGGCCGTACGCCCCCTTACCCACTATATCTGATAGGGTCAGCTTCCTGCCAGTCGCCAGGGACAACTGACGCAGCAAAGACTCCTGGGAGGAGGCAGATGAAGAGAGCTGTTGATCTGATCCACACCATGCCGTGACCTTGAGAGGCGTCTAGACCGCAGGTGGGAGGGGGTCAGTGTGCTGCTGGTTCTCCTGTGACTCCGCCCTTGCAGCCTCTACTCGCTAAAACAAACCTGACCCGGGGGTTCAGCAGCTGGCAGAGCAGGGACATCTGAAGAACCAGCAGGACACCGGCCTCCAGGACCGGAGCTCCTCTGGTCTGGCCTTCAAACCATTTGCTGAGAAGAAGATGAGCAGCTACCTTGAAAGTGGGCAGCATAAGGGACATGTGACCTCCTCTGGAAATCAAGCCAAAGGAGATGGGACAGTGCGGTCTGAGCATGCCCAGTCGCTCCAGGCAGATGCCATCCAGCTGTTCGTTGAGACCCCAGGCGTGGAGGCAGGACATGAAGAGCTTGGCCGTGTCCATGGTCAGGTTGTACTCCAGCAAGCTCAATGACTTAGACTTCTCCTCACGCCTCCTCATCTCCTCCTCTTCCTCGTCATCTTCATCTAACAGGTGCTCCTTGATGGTCTCCTTCATGGTCTCCTTCACCTGGTTAGTGACAGAGAATTTGCTTTTAGGACAGCTACGGTTGAGGTGGCGGTTACCGGCGGCTCCGCCCACAGTCATACCTGTTTGAAGATTTTGTTTGCCAGGAAGGACCCGCCCTTGTCGGCTCCAGCCTGACTCTTTTGCAGAGTTTCAGGAGACACCAGGGTTGGGTTTGGTCTCTGCGCCTCCTCCGTCAGAAGCTGGATGATCATGGCCTCCACGTCAAAGAAGAGCACGTGCATGTCAGGATCCGTCACGTTGGTCTTCATCGCTTGGACCACCAGTGAGTTGTGGGAATATTTTGGCAAGTTACCCTGAAAAAGAAGGGTTTCAAAGTGTGTTGATCAAACAGTAATGAAGGCCGGTCAGTGGGCAGAAAAGTAGTGGAAGCCATCTTTTCATGTTTTCCCTGCAGAGATGATGACTGAACAAGTCCAATAATCATGGAAATCTGTTTCACTTGAAACAGGATTACTTTTCATATCGGTATGAATAGTTCATATTAATAATAGGCGTGAAAACTTTCAAACTTTTAAAAGTCATTAAACCTTGAAGCAAATGTTTGAAGAGCGGGACAAAACGAAGACGAAGGGAGATTGGCTGCTCCCACAATCCTTTAGCTCTCATTTCTCTGACTGTGCCAACATTCACAGGACACTTCAGGAGGATGTTTCAGAACCTTGGAGAGGGATTTTCAATGCTATCAGGGAATCGCATGCCTACGCTTTTGTGTTTTAACACGTCTTAAAATAGTTGCAATGTTGTTGACCGAGTCTCAAACCGTTGTCATCTGTTTTTGTGGAGACACAAAGATATCTGTGAAGATTGTGTTACACTGTTGTGAGACACAAAGTACAGAGAAAACTGGACTTGACATGAATGCTGTACAAACCCACATCAGGTTCCAAACTACAATTTTCTGCAATTGCATGTCACTTTGGTGACACTTGTCATCTATTCCACCTTCACACAACCTGATATTTGTCTAAAATCCCTCAAGTTTAGTCTGAAGTCATGGACCTCTCACTACAGTGTATCACTTTTCTCTCAAATCCTGACTGGAAGAACGAAAACAGAACAGTGTGAGACTACGATTGTCGTCTTTAAAGTTCTGTGAGAGGAGATAAAGACTCTGCCATTGTAGTGAAGACCTGAAAAATCATCAGAGGCATTTGGTAAATTCCTAAGAGGATGTTATTTATCATTTATGGGAAAAGGTACCAACTTTCACTGCTACAAACACTAAAAGGAGCCGGTGACTTCTATGCAAGCAGCTGTCATGTTCATCTATGTGAAGTGGATCATCTTCAGCCTTTATTCAGCTGAGAATCAGTCCAACACTAATGTGAATGAAGTGAAGGTCACACCATTTCCCATCGTTCTTTGTGCGTCCATCAGGCTGCTGTAGCTCATCGTTTAGCTCATGAACACCTTTATTTGTTCACAAGACACAACCAGACCAAGATCGCAGTTTTATGCCAGGATAAAAGTTTGCTTCCGCTTTGCAGTTTGTCCGGCTGGATTCGCAAACACCTGTTTTCGGGTGGATCAGATCTACACTGGACTGTTCTACGGTGAGTCTAAAGTAGATTCTGTATTCTGAAGACTAATGTCTCCTCAGGCAGACCAGGTACCAGAAAAGGTTTGAGGGTTTGAGTGAGGCGACATCGTCGTCATCCGCTGGTGGACGGAGCAGAAGCTCGGCCTGCGAGCGCTGCGACACGTCCAGCTGAAATGGGTTCTGCGATGTGAGGAAAACGTGCTCTTCATCTTCATCACAGCTTGTCTGCCTGAACTTCAACAGGAGCCCCTGCAGATCTGCACGTGTGGTTTCAGTAGAGAGACACTGCCATCTAAAGGTGAACAGCCACGTTACAGAAAGCCACAAAAACCCATTCCAAGATTATGTCTTTCAAATTTTGGACAAATTCTTATTTTGTTCCTGCAAGTTTACAATACAATTCCCCAAATCTTTTAAAATATGCAACATAAATTATGTACAAATAGTTCAAAATAAAGAATTAATGAACATAAAGTTAAAAAAATGAGGGTTTAATAAGAATGTAAGCAGTGAATGTTACAGCTGAATCAACATTGCTGAGTCCAGACCGACATTATAGACCCCCTCCCATGAAAATGGTGTTTTTGCTGATTTTAACAGGTTTTTGTGGCATTTTTCTGATGATGGAAAGCATGGATAGAGAACATTTAAAACTGCATTTCTGAGTATTTCTTTGTTTCAATTGTTGTGAATTCGGAGCAGACGAAGAAATGTTATTTAAAAAAGGATAGTAGAAAATACAGTGGGCGGAGCCACAAGCTCCCTGCTCCGCCCCTTTCTGATCATCCACCTGCAGACCAACAGATCCATGAACGTCTTAGTTTTCCTGGTCTGAGCTGGAATCTGGATCAGAACTGGACGGTTGGATGGATCTGAAACTGATGTGACACCATTTCCTGTCACCAACACTCACATGATCTGTTTCTTTATGTTATCTGTTCGGCACGTCAGTCAGACGGTTGCCTCAACCTGAAACTTCCGGGCCAAAGACACCGAAATGTTTTGATCTAAACAGCAGAATCGCATCGGTAGGAGGGAGCGGAGCAGAACCCGTCCTGATTGGACCAAACGGATCTCCAAACACTTTGTGTGCAGTCTGCCTGCGCTCCCCTGCAGGCTCAGATCTGTTCACAGATCAGTGACCAGGCTCAGAGGACAAACTCAAAGTCACACATGAACGGAGGAATCAAACCAGCGTCAGCGGTAAACACAGTGCTGGAGGGCTGGGCCTGAAAGGGAGAATTGTTTGGGTTTATAGTCTGACATTTCATGGTCATTATCCGTCATTACTCACAGCGGGGAGAGCACAAAGGTGTTGCGAGGCACGGTGAGGGTTGATGAGGGAAAGAAATGTCAGAGGCGTGGAGAGAAGAAAAGAGAACCTGACAGAACCGCCACGCCGCTGCACAGATTGCAGGGCCCGTGTGCATTTTCAGTAAAGAGCTGTGATTACAGCAGTTATAGCAGAGGGAGAAAAAGAGAACAGCACAAAGGTTAACAGCTGAAAGCCCCGCAAGAAAACTGGGGGGGGGGGGGGGGGCAATGGCTTCTAAGTGAACCTGTAAAAGTCAAACTGTAGCAGCAGCTGAACCAAACGCAGTTCAAACACTGAATAATTGACGGTGTTTGTTTTCAGCGTCGGCGTGCACCGTGTGGGCGGAGTTTGATCTGCCACAACACATCAGACCATCTGTGCCTGAAAGGCGGACATTGGTTCAGCCAAGAGCTGGCTTTGACAAAAACAACACACCTATCAGGCAGTCATAACCTATGGAAGCATTTCTGTAGAATAATTAAAAATACAAGTCAATGCTAGAAATGCTGTTTCATTTTCAAACCATTTTAAAGCCGATTATCTTTTCCAACACTAAATACTTGCAGGTTTGTGTCACTGACAGGTGTGTGACACGGGGCTTAAAGGGTCTATATCATGCAAAAGCAACTTTTGGAGCTTTTAAGTGAATTCTACTGAAAAGTATTCCTCTAAAACCTGCTCTCTGAGCACCAGCCCCTCCCAATCCAGGAAGACAAGTGGGTTCTCACGTTGTGATGTCACAAAGTGAGGAACCGCCTCTTCCAGGAAGAGTCTGCGCTGCCAGCCCCGCCCCCAGGCAAACAGACACGCCTACTTTCTCCATGGAGCTAGCGGTGATCGGCTAAACGCTTTCCTTATACGTGAACAATCTGCACATCCATCTTTGCAAGTTTAGATGTTTGTTTGTTTTCGTGGGAGAAACTCAGACACGCCGCTGAGGCCGACTCTATGATGATGTCATGAAATGGGTGGAGCCCACATGGAGAGAAAGGCGGGGCCTCAGAGATCGAGTCGTCTTAAAATGAAATCTAAAAAATGGTTCTTTAATGTGCCAAAGGTCATATATGATCATAAATGTGCATAAAGTTCACGCTGAAAGGTTTAAGAAAAGCAGGATATAGATCCCCAACCCTAATGTGGCTGCTGACCGGTCAACCGCTGGGGATTTTACCGCGGCCCGGTGGAAAGGGGTGGGGGTTGCCGTGGATGCTTAATTTAAAACCTCTGATCGTCACAAAAAAACAAATCTTTTAATAATAGTGGAACATATTCTACCAATGAGTGTTGTGAGTCTTATGTAAACAGCCTCCGTGTTGGAAATAAAACGTTACAATAAATCCCTATTTTAAGCAGGACTCCTTTTGGCCTACTGTTGGTTTTTTCTTTGATCTTGAAGTCGTCGCCCGTTCTTCCATCTTTTTTCTTCTGTTCCTACACTGATCCCTCATCCATTTGCACGGAAACGTTCCACATACAACTTTTCTCGTGTAGCACGCCGCCGGACTACTTTTAGCACTGAAGTGACTCAGATGTAACCAACAGAATCCTGTTTATTTTCAAAACCAACTTTTTTCAGAATAAAAGATTGTTCAAATGTTTCCTCCCTGAACAAACTTTACAGCTCTAGTGATCAAAGGTGTAGCTGAGAGAATCCATCCATCCATGTGACATATTCCACTTCCGGGTTTCACGGACGCGCGTGGCTAAAAAACTATCTTCAAGTGACTTAAAAGTTTATTTTCCTTTGACTTCACGGTCGATGCAGATTTGATTCCTTTCAATTTTTAAGCGGACTCATCACACATAACCACAGTCGCAAATATATTTTGGATAACTGATCTGCATTTGATCTGCATTCTAAAAGTTATTTTTTACATAATAATTTAAGTAATTCATCTTTGCCATGTGCTTTATTGATATTATATGTTTATTATTATTTATTTCAGCATTCTTAATTCTGTCTGATATAGTTATTTCATTCATCTTCTAATCCGTTTGTCCCTTTCAGGGTCACTGGGTTGCTGGAGCCTATCCCGGCCACTTGTGAGCAAAGGTAGGGGGCACCCTGGACAGGTCGCCAGTCTGTCGCAGGGCCACACATACCACACACCCACGCACACTCACACCTATAGACAATTTGGAGTGAACAATTAACCCATGAAGCATGTTTTTGGACGGTGGGAGGAAGCCAGAGTCCCTGGAGAAAACCCCCACATACACGGGGAGAACATGCAAACTCCACACAGAAAGGTCCTCACTGGTGTTCTGGTTCAGGTCCCCCAGCCGGGACTTGAACCAGGGGCCTTCTTGCTGTGAGGCAAGAGCGCTAACCACTGCGCCACTGAGCAGCTCTGATATAGTTCTTACGTTGCCATTTTATTATATGATTTATCATATCTGATATAGTCATTGTATGAATGTATAACTGATTGTATTGTTTTTGTGTATTATTCTTATTTGATTGTTTGAAATAAACCATTTTAAACAAACAAAAAAAAATCAAAATCCATCCATCAACCTGACTGCCACCAGGTGACGTCTGACCTGAACTTTTCACTGCCCTTCATTCACACAGCGGCCCTCGACCAAACCAGGAGTCTAGAATGAAACATGCTGCCTTATTAGGACTCTCCAAAAGGCCTAATAAGGTGTATGTGTTATCCTGAGTCAGTGAATACACCAGACAGTGTCCTAATACGACCACACACACACACACACACGCGCACACACACACACACACACACGCAGACCTTTCATTTGTCTCCAGCAGCCTTTTAATTGGTCTCCGGCTTGAGCCGGTTATCGGATCAAGATGACCTTTGTGTCTTGGTCTGCAGGTGTGTTCTACCTTTTTTGTTCAAAGAGTGACAAAAGACAACATAATTGAAGGAAGATGAGATTTTTCACCCGTGGATCACGGATCCATCCGAGTCTGACAGAAACCAGGAGAAAACCTGATGTTGACTTTACCCAAAACCCTCATGGAAGAAGAAAACAATGAAACAGAGTTGGAATCAACAGCAGACATGGCTCTGGAACAGAAACGTGCCGTCATGTGATCAGGACAAACGCCACTGAAACTCATTGGTCATGGTTTAAACCCCGGGCTCCAAATTGGTACCGGTCCATGGGATAGTTGGTACCGGGCAGAGGGAAAAAAAATGCCCTACGGGTTTCTGTTTTTATTTATAATTTGGTTCTGAAGGAAGTTTTATTTTGAAAAAACCCTGGATTCAGTCCACCACAACAGACTCATTCCTGACACACGTCAAGTCAAAAATCCAGCTGCTACTTTCTGCACCGACTGCTAAATTCAAACTTTCAAGCTAGCAAAGTTGACCAAAAACAAACATTTTTAAAAAGTTTCTTTTGGCAGAAAAGAGCCAGAGAGGAAACAGTCTCTGACTTCAAAATAAAAGCAGCATTTAACAGAGAAAAACCAGGAGTCTTTCTTCCAGATTGACTCCAAATGGATTTATTGTCACAGTTGATGTGTTGTGTCATAAATCCATATTTATGTGTTTAGATGATCTAAGTCGTTCAGCTTTGTGGCGGTTCTAATCCCAGCTGCTGAGCATGTGGTGGAGCGTGTGACCCGGCTGTGGTTACCTTATCTGCATTGTCTGCAGCCAGCAGGTTGGTGGCCAGCGTCTGCAGTTTGTGCTGGGCCATGTTCTTCAGGGCCGCCAGGCTGCGGCGAGTCATGGCCTGCTTCAAGTTGACCGCCGGGTGGCTCAGGGCGTCCACGGTGGCGGGGGCCAGCTCGTCACAGGCGTTGAGGATCTCCACGGCGGTGATTCCCATCACGCAGCGATCCAGCGCTCCTGGATCCCACAGAGGAGACACGGTTCACTCCTGCTCTGCAGCTGTGGTTGATTAATCACGGCGGACGCCATAATGGCACAGCCCTAATTGTTACTAATCATTATGTACTTCATAATGGGGGTGGCTGAGGTAATGGGGCAGAGCGGTCAACCCCGATCGGAATATTGCAGGTTCAATTCCCGGCCTTCCCGTCCATATGCCATAGTGCAGGGGTGGCGAACACGCGCCTCTCGAGCCGCATGCGGCTCTTTGTGTCTCATCATATTTTCTATATACTGTGCCTCATTTCATTATTTTTTCCCTCTTAAACCACACTCCAACCACCAGAGGGTATTAAAAATAAATAATAATAAAAGTAATAATAAAAGTAATGTGGCAGTGTGCGCAGGTTACGCCCAATGCCGGGACACATAGATACAGATTTGATGTGCTGCAGACCGTTACCCTCATGGTCAAAATGGTTAAATTCAGAGTATAAAGATAAACGCAGGACGTTTCTGAAAGAATAGGAAGATTCTTACTTTTTTTACTGAACAGAATGGCGTCACGATGTTTATTATTATGAGCTTTTGGAAGCAGTAAAATAGTTCACGGCAGAAAAGAACAAAACGTATCCCGGGGAAAATTAAACACTCTTCCTGATCTGACACAAACTCCTTTACTAAAGTTGAAGCTTTTCAAACATTCAAAACGGCCATCATTCCACTTTCCTTCTTTGTGGAGCTCACAGCAGAAAGCTGCAATCAGAATGAATGAAGCAGAACGTGACGCTGCTGCTGGATGGAAACGACCGCAGATCACTTTTCTCATGGATCCTTTAATGCAGAGACTGACTGATGAGATCCCCGCTTGTCACTGATGAGGCAGCGAGCAAACCGGAGATGATTGAGCTGAAATCTCTCTGAAAAAAAGTGGAACAGTCTGCCAGAGAGCCTCAGGGCCGCAGAGACTTTAGAGGTTTTTAAGAAGAGGCTCAAGAGCCACCTTTTTAATCTGGCTTTTACATGACTTTGATCATTTCCTATGTCTTTTTATTTGTTATCTATTTATTAATTAATTTATTTATTTATGTATTTATTCATTTATTTATTTGTAAGGACTATTATTATCTCTGTTTTTAATATGCTATTCTTTGGATTGTTATTTTACCAATGATACGTAGGTTATGTTTTAATCAGTTTACATATTTTATTTTTTAATTACTAAAATTGTTAAATCTTATTTTACTTTTTATCTTTTTTCTATTTTTATTGTTGTTATTTCTGTGGTCTAGTAGCCGTGGAGTGGGCCCTGGGCTGCTCTGTGCTGGGCAGGCGCTGTGGCAGTGACCCCTGTGGTCCGGCTGGGCCTTGGAATAAGTGGATCCCCATGATATTGTTTCCTCACAGCAGAACCGAGCCAGACCTTCTTTAAGCTGCAGTTCTTTGTTTTTGTTCAGGGTTCTACTGGGGGAACTGGGTGGGTGGGGTTTGGGTGATGGGTTGGGTGGTGAGGGAGGGATCCCATCTTTGTGTGATTGTCCTTTGTTTGCCGTTTTGAACAATTTTCGGTTTTTATGACTGTTTTATCTGCTTTTATGTGAAGCGCTTTGTGTTTTTAACTGAAATGAAAGGCGCTATATAAATAAATAAAGTTTGAGTTTGAGAGAAATCCCCGTGTGTAAAAGTGCTGCTCTCAATGTTCTCCTCAATAAATGTCTGTGAGTCCCTGTTTATTACATTGAAAGACGTGAAATCAAGGCATCGGTCCGTTCTGACCGACACCGATCAGAGAGGCTACAACTGGGCTGGGGGTTAGCCCCGCCCGCCTTCAGCCCCTAAGGATCATGGGAAGTGGGGAATCTTGAGTGCAAAACCATGAGCCACGGAGCTGTTAGCAGAAGTGACCTGCATGCCGTTTGACTTGATGACTGTGTTTAAGTCAATGGGCTCTTAATGTGGACAGGGGGGGGGGGCGCGAGTAACGCAGCCAGTTTAATGGTAACTTAGCACTTGTTTGCTTACTACGCTGATGAATGGATTGAGTCATTGCAATGTATTAACATTTAATAAATTATGCAAAAAATGAAGGAAGATGCTAGAATAAAGAAAGAGAAACAGGAAAACAACGGTTGAAGGATTCATAGTATTCAACCAGTGAGTGAGTTCGTTATCTTGCTTTTGTATTGTTTTTTGCTTTAGTAGCTTAAAATAAACTGTGTCCAAATCCAAATGATGGGTTATATATAAGAGAGCAACACGTTACAGCAAAGAGTTATCAGTATCTGTGTCACCATGACAACCCCACAGAAGAACAGACTCTAGCAGAAAGACGTTAGCTAAACGTCACCCTCTCCTCACCTGTGTCCATCTGCCAGACGTAGACAGAACCATCGGAGCACCCCACCACCAGGTAGTCGTCAGCCGGACGCCACTTGATGACTTGGATGGGGAAGAGGTGTCGCGAGGCCAGCATGATGCACTTCCTCTCCCGGAGGCTGAGCAGCCCGACGGAGTGGTCGCTGGCCACGGAACAGACGCAGTGCTGCACGCGGGTCTGCGGGAGACGAGCGGACACAACAACAGATGGATGCAAACGCAGCGTTTAGCCTGAATCGCTAAAGGGGTTTATACAAATATACACCTCCCGTGTCAGAAGATTCATAGCCCTCGTTTGTAAAAGTAGCATCTGTCTAACACAACCTTCATAAGCAGAGAAAGCGGCACAAGTTTGTTGACTAAAGTGCAGTCCAACAGTATTCTGGATGTTCCTGTTTCCAGAGGGGAACAGGTCCTCATCCTGACAGCAGCCTGTGATGCTTTTCTGTGGGGCTTCTCTGGCATAGTGGGTAAGAATAGAGCTGAGTGTTTTTGGGTGCAGACATGTCTGTGGTCACGTTTCAGCCTCTCACCGCAGAGCGGTGGAGGGTCTGCCGCCAGCTGGATGCTGAGCAGAGGCCCCAACCCTTTAGGCCTTCACTCTCAAAGCTGCAGGCCTTCACTTCCGGCTCCACCCACTTTTATGTAAGGAATCAGAAAGTCTTTGTGCATCCAGCATCTTCATTAAAGCTCGTCTGTTGCAGGTTAGAGATCAACAACACAAAGGGATTAACCCGGAAACCGGCTTCGGCTCATTCCAGACTCTGAGAGGCTGGACTTTTCCTTAACGTTAATGTTAAATGAAGTGGGATCCACAAAAACGCAGATGGAATTCCAGCTGTTTCCACGGTGACGACACTGAAAAACACTGCAGGAGAGACCGAATGAATGTCCCAAGTCGCTTACGCTGCAGTTTTCGGGGGGGACGATGAGCTGTGTGATCTCCCCTCCATGGACACAGAAGATGTGCTTCATCTCTCCGGTGAAAATGTCCCACACGATGACGGAGAAGTCCACCCCTCCAGAAACCAGAGAGCGCTGGTCGTAGCGCGCCGAGACCTGGTACGGGTAGAGGACGCAGGTCACCTTGTTCCGATGACCTCGCAGCGTGCGGTGGGGGGGCCAACCTGCAGAACAAAGGAGGACCGCAGGACGGTGATGATGATGATGATGTGTTTGTGGATCCTTCATGAGAGCAGCGGTTTCTGAGCTTCTTTCACTGGTTTTTAAACTCGCTGTAGCTTTTCCTAAATTTTACTAAATCAAACGGATTAGAAGCACAACGACATAGGAATCCTCACTTCCATAAATGTGCAGACTGCTCTTTTCTTAATAACTGCTTCCTTTAGCTTATTTTTTTAAGAAAGATTGGCTTGTCATGTCATTTTTATGCAGATGACTGCCAACTGTACGTGCCCATTGTTAAAAATAATGGAAGAAGCCCCCTGACACGATTATTTAACTGTCCGGGGGACGTCAGAGTTTGGTTGGCACAGGACTTTTGAAAACTTAACGAGGAAAAAACAGAGGTCATGATATTTGGACCCAGGGCCAATCTTGACTTGGAGCCCGTTCAGCACTGCGTGGGGCCCACAGCCACCAACCGTGGCGTCATCGTGGACAGGGATTTTAAATTTGTCAAACTGATAAAAGTTTTTATCATTTGAGGCTTTTATGTAAAGTGAAACCCTTTTTATCTTTTAATATTTTCGAGCAGGTCGTGCTCGCTGGTGAAGATCATTTCAACTGAAAAGGGGAAATACAATTAAATATCCTTTTTATTTTTTTAAGGAAATCAGAAACAAATGAAATAAAGAACAGCTTCTTCAGCAAAATTACTTTTATTTTTAGTTCATCATTGGAGTGTTTTATTCCGCCAACGTGGGCTTTTCACCGCATTCTCTGCACCACATCTGCATGCGTTCATCATTTGTTTGAAGCCGGCTGATCTCCTGCAGCCACTTTCACACAAACCTCTTTGGCGATCAGCCTCCGTCTTTATGTTTGTTTCAGACGATTGTGTGTTGGAGCCTGATTCTTTGACGCTCTGAAAAAAAACTCTGACTTCCTCCACAAAACCTTAGGTGTGCCACCTCTCACCTGTCGGGGTTCCTCTTTGGAGTGCACGTGCACCCCAAGTGATACTGCAGTAAATGTGCGACTTTCTAGAACTAATTTTAAACCGCAGATGTTCCAGCGGCTGTGTTGTGACAGCTTCACCTCTGCGCAGCATGTGCTCGCCCTGCAGCAGCTGCACGATGGCGGTCTGAGTGGCGGGAACCAGGATGATGCTGCCGTCTTCCCTGCCGCACACCAGCCGGCCCTGCGAGGGGATGTACACGCTGGCGGTCACCTGTAGGGGGAGCCAAAGCCCACATTGTTTATTCTAGAGCTTAACTGCAAAACTGTTTTATAAAGAGAAGAACTGCTGCCTCGTTTTCTTTTTATGCATAAACGCAACGTGACAGAGAGGAAGCTGCTTCAAGCCTCCGGTGTTTTCACCTTGATGGGTTCTTCTTTGCCCGGCAGGACGCTGAGCTGGTCGATGATGCCCGCGGAGACGGGCTTCAGCTTATCGAACGCCTCCTGCAGGCTGATGGTGGACGACACCTGCAGCTCTGAGCGGGAGGAGCAGCAAACACGTGTGGAAGGATTAGGGTTTAGAGACATTCACACCTCATCTCCTCAGACTTCTGCCTGCTCACTTAAACGGACACTTTGCTCCGGAAATCAACTTTAGGAATAAGTAAGGTTTAATTAACGCAAGGAGTGCGATAATTCTGATAATTCACACTTTGTCATTAACCAGCTTAAACCAGGGTCACTTACAAAATAAATAAATATTCAATCAGTTTTTAGTCCTTTATTCTTGTTATTATTTCGGTTTGGATCACTTTTTTTCCACTCCTTACATGATTTATCATTATCCGATTCATAACTTTGATCAGATATCTATGCCTTATCAACACATTATGATACTTAAGCATCAAAAAAAAAATCACATGACAAAGATGAATTATATCTAGGATATCAACATAGCACATGCGGATCAATTATCTAAAGTATATTCAGATTATTTTCATTAGAAAAATCCTGAATCACTGTTTGGGGAAAGTGAAGTGACATCATTGTAGATCTTTAACCATCTTCACTAACTGATGAATAAATTGTGTTATTATAATTATGAGGTTAAGCTGTGATGAAGCTAAAGTTTGCTTTAAAGAGGCCAGCGTAGTGATACAGAACGTTTAAGTTATGTCACCAAAAGGTTTTTAGGCGTGCGGTTATCAGTGTGGGTAACACTTTTAATGCACACCCAGCAGCCAATCAGAATGGAGAATTCAACCAGACCGTGGTATAAACCTGAATAACTCCAGAGTAATCAGGATGCTGCACACTGAGGACTTCACGTGTGTGAACACCATCCCTTCAGTGTAGGCTGGCGGTCAGTGCGCCTCGTTTGTGGTTCAGAGAAGCAGAGGGGGGGGTCACCTGTACAGGTGGAAGCACTCCGACTGGGCATGGCGTCGGGGACACTCCACAGGGAAAGCCGGCCCGCTGAGTCCCCCTGGATCAGGAGCTTGTGGAAAGGCTCCCGGCGGCCAAAGAAGAAGCGCGTGACCGGAGGACAGATGAGGAGCTGCAGGGAGAAAACAAAGAATGAATCCCCCCTCTCTGCAGGAAGACAGGTCAATCTCCCATGAGGCCTTGCAGCATCATCCTCTTCCCCACACGGGGTCATCTCCTTGAGAAGCGCTAGTGTGACGTGAAAGCAGGTGGGCATGCTCTCCTGAGGCCGCACAGAAACTACAGCAGTAAACTGGACCCTCCACCCGCACAACCGAGTCAGCACAACTTTATTGTGAACAAACGCGAGTTCACGTCAACGTGAAGGGGCGGGATCGATAAAACTAGGATGGAGGTCACGTGACTCGCTGGGCTGCTGTGAATATTTTGTGTGTGAGCGTGATGGTGTGCGTCAGTGAGGAGTCTGCACCGTAATGCATCGCCTTCAGCCTCCGTCCCATGCAGCGGTTTGTGGGCGGAGCATTGACTGTATGTAGAACTGGACTGGACTTCCGGCTCCAACCAAACGAAGTCACTTCAGTCGCCATTTTTCCTGCGATACGTCCGTCGCCACGCCCAGAACCAGATGTTCTCAGTCAGCCCGTACGTTTCTATGGCGACCGCTCGCTCCAATCACGAGTGAGCATGCTGGACGGCCACACCCCTTCCACTGAATGCTCAAACGCTTCGAAAGTTCACCACGGGACCACATACTTTTCTGAAGCATCTGATTGGTCAGTTTGTACCTTGAATAACTTTCAGTTGAGAAATATTTTTTTTTTAAAAGACGATTATCAGGAACATGTTTGGGGAAAAAAGGTATCAGATCAAGAATGGTTCTTCTGATGAACACCAAGACGGAAGAACGGCTGTTCATTTCTCTACAGAAGTCTGTGGGGTTCTGGCTTCTTGGAGCCAGTGGGTACTTCCTGCATGGATAAAACGTGCACGCATGTTTCTGCACGTCGGTGCTAACAGACGGAATCGTCTTGGCTTTCAAATAAAATCACAGATTCGTCTGCGCTGATGTCATTTCCTGTTCTGCTCTATTTGACATATTGACTTGAAAAGTCACATGACCTCCATCCTTCTGCACCGGCGTTGAAGGAACATCCCGCCATCTGTCCACGTTCAAACGAGTTCAGCTGCGTTGCACGTGTCCCTGCATGGATTTAGGCCAAGAATCTACCAAATATTACAGTTCAGATGTTCAGATCAACTGACCTCTGCAAGAGAAAACACCTTCAGACAGACTCAAACAGACCCAGCTGCCATGTTAAAACCTGCAGAAAGTCTCTTCGGTTTCCCGCCGTGGCCCTTCAGAGCCTCACGTACCCGCTTCCACTTTTAGCACAAACGCTACTGTCATAGCTGAGCTCTCCAAACACAGGAATCCCCCAAAGCGACACGATCGCACCCCAACTTATAGAGCCTGAAAGATAGTTTAAACCTTTTTCAAGTGTTACCTGCACATTCCTGCAGGAACCCTGCTGGCTTCTTCTTTGGATTTTTCTTTGCCTTTAACCCCTTATGCTATGTGGGGTCCAGATGACCCCACTCCCAACGTTAACGTGCCTCCGAGGCACGTTAACGTTGGGAGTGGGGTCATCTGGACCCCACAAGATAGCACAAGGGTTAAATGCAACTTAGACAAACAACAATGAGTTTTGGCTGGAGATGCTGTAACATGGGGGCTCCTGTCAGGACCGCCGCATCGAAAACATGCCGCTGCTGTCAGATGGTCGAAGCGGACCGATCACATCCACAAAGAACGCCGTGCCTGCAACTGCCGTCAACTTCCTGCCAAAACTCTAAAAAAAAAAAACCACAAAGGTGCGAGGAGGGGGAGGTGATCCACCCGAGTGATGGGATGGGCTGCTGCCACGGCAGCTGGGGCGGTTATGGTGGTGGTGGTGGGAAAGCCAGGGATGGCTGAGCAGCGTGCAGAGCATCGGTTAATCCAGCTTCTCCGTGGGGTGTGGGGGGCAGTGCAAAGTACCACCGCATGAATGCAAACGCACACTCCAACACACACCAACTTGGACCACAGCACACAAAGGCAGGAGGAGGGAAGAGGACACCAGCACACAGTCACTTGGAGAATGGCGGATCTGAAAACGCTTCCAGCTGCACCGGATTCAAGCAACATTTGGATCGGAACCGCTCCTACGGGTCTCTTTGTGACTCCTTTGAGTGACAAAGGCGTCAGGTGAAGATGAGCGGCGTGTTCCTGCCACTTCCTGCCGTGCGTCATTCTGTGTTCGACTCCAGAAGTCCTGGTCGGGACCCAAAAGCAGCTTTGGGGACTTTGCATGCATCTTCATCAGCATCTTCATCAGCATGAGGACGGATGAGGGGAGTGATGGAGCCTCTGAGGGAGCAGATTGGCTTCGGTGGGAGGAAAGCATGAAACCAGAGTGAGTTCAGGCCGTCAGGCAGGAGGAGACGAAACCACCAGGGCGCCAAAGCGGGACGCCGTCCACGGCTCACACTCCTGCCCCCCCCCCATCAGCGGTTTAAACAGGATCAAGCCAATCGATTTACAGTCACATTTTTAAACAAAGCCAATTTATGGAAATGTTGGGATTAAACAGCTTTTTTTAATGATTTAAATTTTAATTTAAATTAAAGGCTAAAGCTAGTATCAGTCTTTTATTAAATAATTCAGATTACAAAAAAATACTTTAAAGACCCACTCCAACGAAAATCATGTTTTTTGCTTTACTTAACATGTTCTTGTAGCGTTTTTCTCACAATTGTAGACATAAAGAAAAATTAGATTAAATTTGCATTTCTGAGTGTTTCTATATACAAATCATCTTAAATTAGGAGCAGACGAAAACAATGCAGTTTGATAAAGAGCCTTTTTGTTACGTAGAAAACTGGGCGGGCTGTAAGCTCCAAGCTCCGCCCCTTTCTGATCCTCCACCTGCAGACAAACGGATCCATAAACGTCTTTGTTTTCCTCGTCTGGGCTGGACTCTGGATCAGAACTGGACGGATGGTCTTTTGTTGTTCTGCTATTGTTAGTGAGGGGCTGTAAGCAAGCTGGAGAGCGTGTACACTGATGGATCACGGGAAGGGAGGGCAGGCTTACTCTGCACCACCTAAAACTCAGAGGTGAAATTCTGAAGAACTCCTGCCGCTCTGCAGAAACTATGTCCTAGAAAACGACACAGGCTTTTGGATTTTGGCAAAAAAAACAGCATCATCCTAATGAAAAGACCACTGGAGACGCTTTGGAAACATATCAAAGATGATTGGAGTGGGACTTTAACATGTTTTCTGTCTTCTAAAATTGGACATTTGTTCAGGAAAACAATATGTTCTAAAAAAATCAAAACCTTTGGATGATATTCCACAATCATTTCAGCATTAAAAACCCAGATGTCTGCAGTGTTCTGCTGCTCCAGCCTCTCATCTGAGCGGCTGTGATGCTGCGCAGCTCCCTCTCTGCAGGATTTCTGCAGAGGAACCGTGAGCGACGTGAAGCCGGTCTGTTGGCGCTGCAGAGGGATGATGGGAGTGTGAGCCGCTGAGTTGATGCCGGCTTTTCACACTTTGCTCCTCTCGTCTGGATGAGCTGCAGGGGAACTGATCTGAGCACAGCTGACAAAAGGACCACATCGCCGGTTCTGCAGGTCCTGCTGCCGATTTTCTAAAGATTTGAAGTCTGACTGTTGGTGAGTAATGTCTGTGCTCTGAGTAGAATCAGAAAATATAAAACTGACTACAGGACCAAATGAGGTGAGATGGGTCTGAAGGTCTCAGAACATTGAGGCGACACCTGACTGGGGCCGTGCAGTCAGCAGCAGCAGGAAGACCCTTTTCAGGAAAAAGCTTCAGGTTTTTGGGAATGACCATGAATCCATCTGAACTTTCATCTGCAGGAGTCACGTGATGCTCTGCTGCAGACTCCATGCGCCCGTGCCGATTCACAGAGTTACTTCAATGCAGGGCACTGGATGGAGACGCGGGAGTGCTGAACGTTTGGTCCTTCAGAATCACACTCGGTTTCACTGCTTTCTGCTGTGGAGCTGCAGATCATTCCAGACTAAAGATCAGGCCGGTTCGTTTGTGCAGCTCATCCAGGATGGAGACCTTCCTCTTCCTGCCTGGGGCTTTCAGAGCAGTTTCTGCGGGGCTTACGGGAGCCTCTAGAGGCCGGTGTTGGTATAGCTGCTCTGGGGTGTAGAGCTCCAAGTCGTACCCGCTGGCAGGGAGGCAAATCACCTCCACCGCCTCCTCACCTCCCTCTTCTTCCGTCTGAGAGAAGCGAGGAGGGCATGGGGGGAGGGGGGCGTGGCAAACAGCAGGCATAACAAAAAAGGCAGATAAAACAATTAAATACACACAAGACAAGAAATCATAAACACGATCGTAGATACACAAATGTCGACACACAGAAAAACCGACACAGGGAGACCAAAAACGAAAAAAGCAAAAGAGGGAGACCTGCGCAGTCCCGGCTGCACGTCTGCAGACGTACAGCTGGGACTGCGCAGGTCAACAACTGAGGAGAAAGCTGCAGCCAAACAACCACTGAGCCTCAACACCAGTTCCGTTTCTATAGCAACAGTGATTTTGTAACAGGAAGGGAGGAGCTAAAAGAACTTAAAGTTTAAGGAGGCGATCAGGGGAAATTACGGAGCTGCTAAAGTTTGAACCGACGTCTTGGTTCACGTTCAGATATTTTATGGCGTCCGTTGCTGTGAACTCCAGGCTCCATCTGTGCAGCTCGCGTGGGCTAACATTAGCCTGTGTTGTCCCACAATCCTTTGCTGCCAAAGCTTGTGCCGATCTGCACTCCTGACGCTTTCCGTTTTACATCTCAGGTCCGACTCGGCTGTTCACGAAATCATAACGTGGTTTATAACTCGATTACAAATGTCAGAAACACGACAGCGGGGAATCTCCAGAGTTCAGTTATTATCTTTTTTTTTTCGGATAGACCATGAGGAGATCAGATTTCTCTGCTTCACATTTAACCTGCCAATGAAAAATGGAAGATAACAGAAATACTCCTCTTCTTTCAGGCATACTTTCCAGCAGAAGAAGTTTTAACCACGGGTCATACGGGCAATTGCCCTGGGCACAAATTTAAAGGGGGGTGGCAGCTCAGTGCTTGTAAAAAAAACAAAGAAATGTACGCCACTATCGTTTTTTTTTAAGAGTGGGTAACGCCCTGAAACCTGCAAATTGGAGACCCTGCAGCTGCAGGCGCTGCTGTCTTTGAGAAGGAGCCGCAAATGTGTGGGAAGGAAAGGGGAGGGGTCAAGGCGCAGGCAGCGAGGAGCACAGCCGCGACGGCGCAACACCAGGATCACCGCGTGCCTTTAGATTCCTCAGCTCATGCTAATAATGTTATTCTTTATCAACTATTGTAGACATTTTGAAGGCCTGTCTTTATTTTCCATCAATGTTTTCTTTGTCTGCCTGTGGTTTAGTTCGTGTCAGTATTTGACATAAAAACAGAGGGTTATGCAGGAAAACAGCTGCACTTTATGACATCAGAAATAAACTATAGATCCTTTGTTTATGAAAGTATTGAGATTTTTGGAGAATTTTTACTGTCGAAAAATGTCAAATATTTCGGGAGTTGGATTCAACTGAGGAATTTTATGATTTTCACAATAACAGGTATTTAAAAAAAAATCAAATGCCTCTGATCCGTTTCACAAAGAAACACACAGAAATGAACTTGTTGCTAAAACTGAGGCCAGGAGTCTAGCTGTATAAAAAAATGACAAAAGAGCAAAGAAAACGGAATGATTTGATTTATTTCTAATTATTAATATTTCCAGATTTTGTTTTGTTCTGTTTCATATTTATGTCCAAAAGGTTCAGTTAAAAGGTTTAAAAGTTAAGTTTCAGTGTGATCAGTAAATGTCTATCTTGTTCAGCCCTCAACCTAAAGCCAGTTTTGGACTTAGTCCCCCTGTGTGACTGAGTTTAACCCCCCCTGTAATTCCAGTTATAAAATTCAGGCCTTTTATGTGTAAAATGGGTAAATAAAAATAGGGAACACAAGAGGATGTCATCAAATTGTATGTGTGGGGGGGGGGTGTTACTCGGTGTAGAACCGCCACTGCTTTCCACCTTCAGAAAACTTTACCGTTTGATTGTCTGTTTGGCTTTGCAGAGGCAGACATTTAGGAAAATTAACGTCAGCATCTGCCTCACTGAGCTTCTGAAAAGCTTCTTTAGCCCTCGTGCTATCCTATGGGGTCAAGATGACCCCCCCCCCTTTCCATTGACGTGTTCTTCCTACCATGACAAAGGTGGATAAAGGTGGAAAGATTTCATGTAATCCATGGACACCAGTGAAGATCACAAATCATTGAAGAAAAAAGGTTCAGAGCTCTGTCTAGTGGGTCTAGATGACCCAACTCCCAATGTTAAAGTGCATAGGATAGCACAAGGGGTAAAAAAGGGATCATTGTTCTTATTTAAAATTATCTTTACATATGAAGAGCTGGGGATTTTTTTTGGTAGAATAAGAAGAGTTTGTTTTTGTTTTTTTTATTGGGTAAAGTGTCTAAATTTCCAAATAATTGTTGATGCATCATCCGTGCAGCTGAGTAAAACTTTTGGCTACGTTAGAAATGTCCCAAACAAATTAAAACCTAAACTAAACTTTAGGTTCCTAACTAAAGACAAAGCTCTGCCCCTTTCTGACTGAGCCAACCAAAAAAAGCAGACGGAAAACGAAAAAGCAGCTGCTGGCTGGATTCCAGCTCTTCCTGAAGGACCTGACAGCTTTTCCTTCCGAGGATATAAACCAACTATTGGTCTGTTTTTGCTTTGACAGGAGTCCACACTGAGTACCGATGTGAGAAAACCTGAGAAATGCTCCAAAACACCAAAAAGAGAACAGCTCTTTATATTATTATGACCACGTTTGTTCCAATCTTATGAAACAGAAATATCTCTCTAGCAGCTAAATTGTGATGAAAGCTTTGCTGTTCTTCAGTCCAAAAGAGGAAACATTTAAATGTTTAGATTCTTTGTCAAGAAGGACATAAAGACAGTATTTAGAGTCTCATCAGATCTACAGAAGAGGCCTGACCTGCTTGTCTGCACGCTCTGCGATCTTGTAGATGAGCGGCGGGATCGAACCCTCTTTGGTTTTCCCGATATCGCGGCGGAAATGTTCGCTGGCGGACAAACAGCTGAGGAAACAAAAGACGCCACGATTAGAAGGTGTACGTGTGTGTGTGGGGGGGGGCTGTAAAAAAATAAAACCAACACATTTTTTCAGGTTTTTTTGTTGTTGCAAATTTGCCAAATTTTTTAAAGTTTCAAAGTTGACGGTTCCTCCAGGAAGTTGTTCAGACCTGCTTGGATCCCTGAGGGCAAAATGTTCTGTCGCTGCTTTATATGCAAGATAAAATATCACCCATTTAAAAAAGTTAAGCTGAGCCACGACAGTTTGATCAAGAAGGCGGTAAAGACCCACTCCCATGAAAATCCTGTTGTTGCTGTTTCCAACATCTTCTTCTGGTATTTTTCTAATGAATGAGGACATGGATAGAGAAAATTAAGCTGAAAATGGATTTCCGAGTATTTCTTTATTCAAATCATTGGGAATCAGGAGCAGATGAAAAAAAGCCGTCTGATAAGAGATCGTATTTGTTACGTAGAAAATACGCTGGGCAGGGAAGCAGGAATCTGGATCTATCTAGTGTAAATAAAGGGATGATGGGAAATGAGTCTAGGCTTACTCCACGCCAACAGACCCGCCCACAACTCAGACGTGAATTTCTGGCAAACTCCTGCCGCTCTGCAGAAACTATGTCCCAGAAGACAACACAGGGTTCAAGACTTTGACATGAAAAGAGGACTGGGGACGCTTTGGAAGCAGATCAGAGGATGATGGGAGTGAGACTTTAACCGATGGAGGGAAAACATTTGGCTGGAACTTCCTAAACTTGCTAGAATTGTGGTTTTCCGGCCGCACGTCTTATCGCGACCAACAAACGGCTGCTACTCAGAGGCCGTCAGGGGAGCAGCAGGTCACCTGGCTGGCAGCTTGTAGATGTAGCTGCAGCCGTCCTCGGTCCAGATGATGACTCTGTCGGCTGCAACGAACTCTCCACCCGTCCAGGACTGGTCGTTTTCGCTGGCCACCGAGCAGAGCAGCGAGTAGTCTCCTGCATCGAACACCTGATGTGCACACACACACACACACACACACACACACACACAGTGATGCACAACTGCAGCCCTGGAGAGGTCAGCAGATGTTTCAAAGCTCTCACCCTCCAGTATTTGGAGCAGACGACCAGCAGACTGCTCTGCGTGAAGCTGCAGAAGGAGATGCTCTGGCAGCCCTGACAGTGGATGGGTTTGGACTCCTCTTCAAACACCGGGTCAAGGTCCTGAGCAAACACACATCATGCACAAGATCTTAACTCGGGCACCTTAACGTTGGGAATGGGGTCATCTGGACCCCACAAGATGGCACAAGGGTGAAGCGGATCCACTCATCCGTTACGGCCAAACATCTCTTCACAGGCGTAATAACTCATTTCTGGGGGCGTACCTGCATCTTGCTGACCTCTGCCGTTATGATCCAGACCTTCAGAATGCCGGTCACCGACACGGCCACCACGGTGTCCTCTGCAGAGACACGTGCAGGACAACATGAGGCTCCACGCCACACGCCAACACTCCACAGAGCAGTTTGAACGTCGGCAAAGATGCAGCAGGAGGTTGATGGTGTACAGCGTCCTGCGTTCGCAGGAGCTTCCCTTTTCTTTTGTTTATGTCTTGATTGGATTCGTCTTTTAGAGCTTTTCAGAACTGAAACACACGGCGAGGGCTCGTTCAGTTTCTATGGAACAGCCTCCCAGAAGCCTCAGGGCCGCAGAGACGGTTCATGTTTTTAAAGGAAGGCTCAAGACCTGCCTTTTTAATCGAGCGTTTAGTTGAAATTTAGGAACTCATTTGATATTTCAACTATTAATGATCTCCTTTAACTAATTTGATTTTTTTCCCCAACCTTTATTTAACCAGGAAAATAACTCTTTGAGATAAAAAATCTGTTTTGCAAGAGCGTCCTGGCAAAGACGCAGCAGCACATTTGAAATGGGTGTGTATACATTTATTTATTCTGATAAAAGTTATGAACCACATAATGACAAATCATGTAATAAAATGGTTACAGCTTCTATAAGTTCGCTTCCTTCCCCTCCCTTTCAAGAAATATTTCATTTTATGTGTAATTATCCTAAGTTTGATAAGTCTTTGTTGATTGCTTGAAATAAATCAAAATCTTATTTAATGTCTTTATTCACATTAACCATTTTATATCTGTCTTTTAAGGTTTATTTATGTACTTTTGTGGTTATTTATGCATTTTAATTTTAACTGTATTCCTTTTCCTTTTTATTGTAACTCCAGTGTTTTCCTCAGAGGGATCCTCATCATTGGTGACTCTTCTCAGTGAAAAGGGTCAGTGGGGTCAGTGGGATCTCCCGGGTCCGGCTCCTAAACTCAGATCTGGGGGGTCCCGTGGTCGTGCATTCTGTTGACTTGTGTGTGTGTGTGTGGGGGGGGGGGTCACTGATGTGGACATGTCTCCAAATATCGTGTCCCCACTTCAGTACAAAGCCAGATTTCTACATCTCATCATTTTATCATGTTTTTCTTATCTTGGTGTGTGTGTGGGGGGGGGGGGGGTCGGCATTGTGTGGGTTTTAACCAAAATATTTGTTTGTCTGGTCCTTTTGCTTTTAAATTTGATTATGTTTTTATGTAAAGCACTTTGAATAGCTTGCATTGTAATAGTGCAAAACAAACAAAGTTTGATTTGATTTGATTTCTGCCCAGCTGATTTCAGACAAACTGAACTTCCAAAAGCAGCAGTTTACCAGAGTCAGAGGGTGAAAGGGGGTCAGTACTGAGAATAAACAGCTTTAAAGCTGTATGATTTGTCGAGGACAATGTTTCTCCAAAAGCATTTAACATTTGTAACAAAAAAAACAACAAAAGGTCACACATCCTTCCATTGACCAACGAAGCGACCTCCCCCCCCCCGTCCCACCTTGTGTACGATGAGATCTGATGATGCTCATGGAGCTAATCCAGTCGGGGCAGATCTTGGAGACCAGTGAGTAAAGGACCTCCAGGCTTGTGGCGTCCACAACAAGGATTTCTGGGTAATGGCCGTTGCAAAGGAGGCGCCCCTCCTTCTCAGTACCAATGGTGAACTGATAAAACTGAAAGGACCAACAGAAAAGCCAAGAACAGGTGAGAATGACCGTTAGTTCTGGATAAAAGACAATAAAACAGGTTTGGCTTAGACATAAAAACTACATTTACTCTCAAAAGACAAACATTTATTTATCAGTTTTAGTTTAAATGTTGTTTAATAAAGAAAAACATCAGGTAGAAGTTTACTAAGAACAGCTGTTTTAATCCAGACACCGAGCTGTCCAAGTGAAAATGGAGAGACATCAAATAAAGAAACTGGAAATCCTCCGCTTCTTAAGGAGAATTTTGGTTGCTATGACAACCAACAGCAGCACTTTGAGACGGACTCTGCAAACCTGTTTTAAAAGAAGAGGCTGCGTTCAGCGGACTTTTAGTTAGAACTCTGCTTGCAGCATCGAT
Organism: Oryzias sinensis; assembly: GCA_037389245.1. Lineage (NCBI taxonomy): Eukaryota > Metazoa > Chordata > Actinopteri > Beloniformes > Adrianichthyidae > Oryzias > Oryzias sinensis. The sequence goes on along the minus strand of CM074502.1, from coordinate 27,350,608 downwards.
CTGAACTATTTGAAAGAACCACAGAGAGACAACAACCGTCTGAGAAAAAGGCCTGAATTAAGTCATCGGGACAAAAACCTTCACGTCTGACGAGGACAGACGGCTGCTGCAGCGTCTAAACGCCCGTTCAGTGGGACCCGTGCGAGCCGCGGGTTCTGCCGTTACCTGAATGCCAGTGTGGGCACAGGCCAGCTTGGTGAACTCGATGCAACGTCCGTCGTTGACATCCCACAGACACATCTCCCTGGAAACCAGACGGCACAGAAAAGCATGAAGGCTTTGCATCCTGTTTGCAGCAGGTTTAACATAAAAACAGAGAAGAAAACAAGCGAGCGATGCAACATGCGGACTACAGTCGGCAGCAGATCTACCACAGAAAGGACATTTACACCACACTGGTTGCTCAGATCTAGTGGGCCAATCCTTTCAGCCACAATGTGTCCAAATTTCCCGCTTTGGGCACCATATAGGTGCTCTCCATTTTGTTGGAGTGCCCTGGAAATTACCCAGAAGTCTCTGAGAAAAACTAGTGTGCTTTGATGCTGATTAGATTAGCAAATACAGACCAAATGCAGTCCGTCTGAACGATCTGCCATATGAAAATGGAGGCAACAAGTCGCGTGAGGGAAATGACCTGTGAATATTTGACATTTTAAAGAAAGAAAACATAGTGGGCATGTGTTTAAGCAGCATTAAAATCCAGGCTCGTCACACACTGTGCAGTGTTTTAGTCATGAGGATTCAGTCTGTTTCACGTGTGTCAAACTCGAGGCCTGCAGGCCAAATGTGGCCCAAGAGAGCATTAAGGTTTTGAATTTGTTAAAATGTATATATTTTTGTTGATTACATATTTATGTGTAGATGCTGTTGCATTTATTCAGTGTTTGCAGGTCTTATGTGTGTTTGCAGACAAACTGTTGTCATCAAACCATCAGTTGGATGCAAAGCTGTGTGCAGCCTTTTTTGTCAAATGTTACACGTGTCATACATGTTCTTTGCAGCTCAGTTTTATGTTATTTTTCTTTACTCACTTGGACAATTTGATCCTTCATTAATGGAGTTATGTGGGTTTTAATAGGTGGACAAAAATCAAACGATGATCGGAGTGGGACTTTAACCAGTTCAAACAGTAATAGCTCCGTTTCCATCTACTATGAAATTGCATAAATTGTATTTGGAAAAATAAATTTTCCTCATGGGAAGACGAAAATTTATGAAAAACTCACATTTGCGCTCAGAGGACGTGGTTCCTGAGGCGTATCAAAATTGACAAATTTGGCTAAACTGCACTTTTTAATCAACTGAGTCATGTGACCAACAACCGGATGGCGATGAGCTTCTTGGTAGGAACTGGCGGCCTTGGGGGCTGCACAGCGGCGCCACCAGAGGTCCCACAGCGTCACACAGATCATCCAAAGTTGAGCGTGTCGTGTGGAATTGTTGGATCCACGGATCCTCTGGAAAATCACCATTTCCCAAAACGGCTTCATCCGTAGCCCCTCCCACGTGTAAGGAGCTCGCCGCCCCACGGCCTGAAGGAGACGCCGACGTCTCCTTTGATAGATGATGATGAGCGCTAGCGCCGTGGCAGAAATGTGAAGGGATCTGCTGTCAATCAAAGTATTATTCACATCCGTTGTCGGGTTCCTGAATGACTTATCGCGTTAGTCGGTTTGTGTTTATTCACGTAATTCGGATTTCATGGAAACGGTGTCATTGCAAAGTTGTGTTTGTTCAACATTTCTAGAATTTCGATAAGGTTTCGTCATGGAAACGCAGCTGTTGTGCCCTTGACTGCCCCGCCACTCACATCTGTCTAAGATCGCAGTGAGTCTGGCTTTCAGACGTTTTAATGCATTTTGAAGGTGGAGTTAAAGTAAAACTGAGATACGCCAGATTAAAAGAGGAAAATGCAGAATAAACATCATCCAAACACGACCCACCCACTCTCTGACGCACTGACGATGTACTGTTTGTCACTGCTGGCGCTGGCTTTGGACAGGCAGGTGATGGAGGCCGTGTGGCCGAACAGCATGGCCCTGGGACAAATCTGAAGAAAAACAAGAAAAAACAGGGTGAGAGGTCAGGAAGAAAAGAAAAAATCACTGAGGCTAAAGCCAAAACATACCTGCAGCTCAGGTGTCATGTCCCACAGGCAGATCTGGCCGTCGTGGCAGCCGGTGACGATGGTGCTGAAGTCGTCCATCACCAGCAAGCTGCTGATGCAGTGGGTGGGGGCCGCTCGGCTCCACAGCACAATGGGGAGGACCAGGTTGTTTCCTGACATCGTGGCGGCTTGTCTGAATGGACAGAAGGAGGATTCAAACCGCTTTTTGGGGGGTTTGGTGATGATGTTCAATGGTCTGAGTGTGACTGTAGGAAAACTCTGACCTCTGACCTCTGACCACCACACTGAGGTGACCCACAGACTGAAGATCATCCGGCGTTTGTTTTTAGGCACCACAGAGGGTGTCACTGCCGTGTGCACATGTTCACTTCACCGTTGAAGAACTTGGTTTCCGCATTTAAAATGTTCCGTGTTAAAATATGACCGGGATAGCTGTTACTTTGATTGTGATTCAGACAAAGAGAAAGTGGACTTAGCAGACATTTGTGAACCAACGGCAGCTTCCTCATGACTTTGGTTCAATTCACAGATTTGTGAAAGGTACAAGATAAATAAGGCCCCAAAACCCCCTAAACATTGAGGAAACTTGATGAAACGCGCAACGTTCGCCATTGCAGACCCGAATCCCACACGTCACATCATGACGAACAATGTAAATGAGTGCGGTGAGCAGCGGTCATGGGTTCTAGCCCTTAATACAGCAGAATAAACTGCACTCTGAGGACGTGAAGCATGTAATCACATTAAATGAACAATCTTCTAAAAATATTTAAAAACTCAGAACCACTTTTACAATGTCCTGTGACAAATGATGGTGTTTAGAGCACAGATAGGGAAGATGTGGCATCGAAAAAGGCCAAAAACCCTTCATATGATGTCTGCCTGTGATTACCAACCTTCCCCACTGTTTTCTAGCCACAAAACAAAGGCGATCAGCAAGACGTAAAATATGAATAACTTGCTTAATTTTAGGTCGATTGGGCTATTTTGTTTATTTCTGTGTTCAGAATTGGAAGCTCTATTGATTGTGGTCACCAACTTTTATCTCTGGATCTTAGAAATGTGTGGCTTGTCTTTGCAAACATGCAGAAACACAACACCAGTCCTCACATCCACCCTAATCTGCAGATGTGTTCAATGACACGCCAGGTTCCAGGAAAACAGAATGCTTACAGAAACCCAGTCAACCTTTCGTTGTTGTGTTTCAGTATTTGTTCATTTGGTCTGGGGTATGTAGTTGTTGTATGTAAACGTGTCTTGCACCGTCTCGGCCACCGTAGAGGAACACTGCAGATCTCTGAATTCTTCAAAGCAAACCAGCACTGAGCTGAGAAAAAACTGAGATGTCGTGCTGCACAACTGCATCACAAAAACTTAGACACAGCTGTCAGTCAACCCGCAGAGTCCGTTAATGCCCCGCACCGATTCACGCGAGGATTAGCATGCGGTAAACACAAAACAGTCACGACCCCGTCCCGACGGAGAAAAACACTGAACTGACCGCGTCACCTTGGAGTTTCCTTCGAACCTGATGAGTTCTGGCCAGACTCCAGAGCAGACACGGACTTCATCCTCGGTGGAAGACTACCCTAACCCCAAACCGACGCGATCCAGACGGACTCACGGAGGGCTATCCGCGCGACGGACATGCTAACGCTAACCCAGACTGCAGTACGCTGACTTCCGGGTTAGCCTCCGAACCAAAACCCTCCGAAGGGGAGCGTTCAGACTCACCGGGGACCGCAGTCCAACGACGGGGCCTCAGACGCAGAGACTGCAGGAGAACGACAAGCCTTCGCCCGGATCCTTCACGCCGCTGCTCCTCAGACGGATCGATCTGTGCAGTCAGCTGATCGGTGGACGTGTGACGGCCACATCCGGTCCCGGGGAAAATAAAACCCCGCGGAAATATATACCGTGCTTTTAAATTAAATTATGACCGACAAAAAAACAAGAAGTCAGACATTTTGCTGGGAGGGAAGAGATACCATGATATATCACTGTGAGTTTTCTCCCTTTATCCCTCACAGTTTAATGTTTTATAGGTTGGTTTGCGGTTTGAACTCTTATTTTGAAGTTGTTTTTTAAAATGTTGCCATGAAACTGAATTGTTTACTTAATTACTTACTTTGTTATAATAATAATAATGATAATAATAATAATAATAATAATAATAATAATAATAATAATAATAATAAATAATGTTTGACCATTGTTGTTATTTATTTCAAACGTTTATGTGTTAACTTTGTTGTGATATTTTATTGTAAAACTTTTTCACACTTATTAATGTCATTTGTTTGGAGGGGGTCATCCAACTGTATTCTAGGTTTATTTCTATTATTAAAAAGGTTTTTTTCAAATGTAGCGGAAGTTCTTGTTTTGTTATTGAGTTGGACTTCCGGTTACTGTCGGAGCTTGAACACGTGTTGATCGAGGTTCCTGAAGAGCTGCGTTTGTCCTTGGTGTCTGTGGACGCCGCCTTGTTTCCACCTCGGTGTGGACGTGCGTTCGTGGGATCGAGTGGATTCCTGTCACGCGGCGGTCGCGTCGACGCAGCTTTCCTTTTGTCCGGCTAACGAGCGCGCGCCGCGGAGCTAACAGCGTAGCCGAGCCGTTAGACATGTGCGGACTTGTTCCCGGGAATCACCCGCCGTGACACAAATCCGGACGCCTGGAAGTACCTTCAGCAGATCAAAAGGGATCGAATGGATCATCTTTTCCCTCTGCAACTTTTCCCTTCGTTTTACAACCACGGACCCCCGAATTCGAGGCAGAAGCCCTGCGCGGGCGGATGGGGCAGTTACGAGCGCGTCATTCCTCAGGTGGGTCATTTGGTGCAACGGCCTCCCTCCCTCATGGGTCTGTCATCTCAATTCATCATCCATTACCGAACCACGGGGGTTCGAATCCGGGACTCTCCACAATAAATGTACCTTAGTGTATTGGTGTCGCTTAATATGCGACATAGAAAATCTTTGTTTCTTTGTCATGATAAAACTGAAATATAAAGATGTGTTTTTGATTTTTTACGCTCTACAAAAGGTCAGGAACTCTTTAAAATGAGACAGCGTCAACAAAGAATCACGATCCATCTGCAGCTAAATTACCTCCAGGTTGAATGTTTATGTTGATGAATGTAAATGAAACTTAAAGGGTTATAATTGGAATCCTGGTGTAAGGCAGGTCTGATCAGTGCAGTGGTGGAGTGTGCGTCCCTCTAGCGTTTGATGCCCTCCACACCTTTTTTGCAGATTGGCAGAAAATGATCTGGTGTGCAGAACCCGCCTGAGCTTCGCTGTTTCTGTGTGTTTTTTAGGAAGGGGCGGGTCCTGGCTCCAGCTGGTCCTTTACCTCCAGACACCAGGTCAGCGGGGAGACGTGGCTCCACGCCGAGCCTGTGCCCGTCCCGCTCCTGTCTCCCAGAAGCGGTGAGCTGCTTTCTCTTGCAGGAGCTGCTCCCTCCCAATGAGGAGGAGCCGAGTTGAGGTGTGAAGATTGAGCCTCCGCTACGAGACGCAGCATCTGATGTTATTCTATCCACTGAAAGCCGTTTGTCTTCACCGCTGGAAGAGTACGGCGGCAAAGATTCATGCATAAGAAGACACTGATTGTAGAAAACTCTCTGTTACACAGCAGGTTGATCTCACAATCGTCTGGGGAGTTTTGGAGAATCCTACAAATTATGACGGTTTATTTGTGTTTAGCCAAAATCCTGTGTCATTTTCTAGGACTTTGAATCTTCAGAGCAGGAGTTCATTAGAAATTCACCTCAGCGTTGTGGGCGGGACTGTTGGCGCAGAGTAAGCACGCCGTCGTTTCCCTGGCGTACAGCCCCTCACGAATCCAAGCTAACATTACCGTTAGAAAAACTGTACTGTAGCTACACAGACGTCCAGTTCTGATCCAGATTCCAGCTCAGAGCAGGAAAACAAAGACGTTCATGGATCTGTTGGTCTGCAGGTGGATGACCAGAAAGGGGCGGAGCTTGGAGACTTTGGCCATGCCCAGCACATTTGCTGCTCAACAAATAAGCTCTGTATCAAATGGAATTTTTTTCCGTCTGCTCCTGATTTACAACAATTTTAATAAAGAAATACTAATTTTGTCCTTCATCATGAAAAAATGCCAGAAGAACACGTTAAAAACACAGAAAAGCTTTAAGCTTGTAGTGCAGCTTAAAGAGCCTTTTACCTTTCCTTTGGAACCTTTCAGAGTCAACAATGTCCATATAGGACTATCTGTTACCTTTGGCACAGTTTTTATGAAATATAAGTTACTTTCAGCTTATTTTCCAACCTGGAAGTAAGATGACTCGATCTCCGAGGCTCCGCCTTCTTGTGGGCTCCGCCCATTTCATGACGTCATCCTAGTGTCTGCGTTTCTCCTACGCAAAACATTCAAACTTTTCCAAATATGGGTGTGCATATTGTGTTGTGAAAAGGAAAGCGTTTAGCTGATCACCGCTAGCTACACTGAGAAAGTGGGCGTGTCTATTAGCCTGGGGGCGGGGCTGGAAGTGCAGACTCTTCCTGAAAGGGGCGTGTCCTCACAGTGTGATGTCACAGTGTGAGAACCCACTGTTTTTGGGAGGGGCTGGTGCTCAGAGAGCAGGTTTTTAGAGGAACACTCAGACATTCATGAATGGATCCAAATACCTCTTTGGGTTGTTTATAGTGAGGAATGAAGATTATAAAACACTGAAAAGCTCCACAAGTTGATTCTGCATGATAAAGACCCTTAAGAACGTTTCCCCTCAGGAGAAACGGACTGAAATAACAATTTAGAGAAGTTTAATGAAGTTGATCCACTGGTTCAGTCAGCTGATCATCAGGGGGTTGGAGAACCTTCACGTTTTCAAACGGGGAAGTGAAATGTTTGAGGCTGTAGATGTAGCCGTGTCTGTCTTCAGTCATTTCTGTTTTAGTGAATACGGTGATGTTAACTGTGAATGTCCTCTGTTCCAGCCTTTCTCCCATCTGTGACGCCTCCAGACCCGGCAGACTTCACCGAACACGTAAGGAAGCAGGAGTTCATGCACTGACAGCCTCATATGGTTCCCTTTGATGGCAGAGCATCAGAGAGCAGGGTTATGATCAAAGTGAGGCTGGCTCTGCTGCTTTACTCAGCAGGTCTCCTCTCTGCGCTGAGGGAAACCAAAGCCCACTCAAAGACGGAGGCTACACTTCCAGTGTTCTCTTCCTAAAGTCCCGTCAGATTCAGCTGATCTCTCTTTGCGTGTAGATGCAGAACTTCTTCACTGATCACTCCCATGATGCCTTTGGCTGCATGAGCAACCTTCTGGGAGAAAGCTTCGACTTTGCAGAGACGAAGAGGAAAAGGGTGAGTGTGCGCTTTGCGTCCCTGTCAGTGACCCCTGTAGTGACCCCTGTGGTGACCCCTGTAGTGACCCCTGTAGTGACCCCTGTGGTGACCCCTGTAGTGACGGTGGTTTTTGTGTGATGAGCAGAGACAACCGTGGGAATCGGCCGACATGTCAAAGACGAAGCACTTCCTGGACCTGCTGAAGTCCGGCGTGTAAGTGACCTTTCATCTGAGCTTTGACGTCTCGACCTGCGATCTGATGCGTTTGCTTCCACCGTCGGGCCTCAGATGTCAGCGGTCGTATCAGAACCGGACGGTCACTCGGTACTGCAGCCTCCTGTCGGACGTCGTGCACGACATCCCTCCACAGCTGCTGGGCTCCCTGCTGCACGAGGAGCTGGCGGGGCAGAGGGACGGCGTGCTGTTCTCTGAGGCAGCCATCGGCGGCGCTCTGGCCTTCGTCCCATTCTCCCAGAGCCACGGCTGCCTGCTCTACCCCGGAGGCCGTGGACTGGACCGCCTCAGTATCCCTCAAAAATGATGCATGATTAGCGCTTCTAGGGCTTCCATCTCATGCTGCCTCTTAACGCAGTTCCTCAGACTTCCACCGAGTGGCGCTGCAGTTCCAGCCTGGGAGCTCCGTCTGTGTGGACTCCGGCAGCAGGAAGCCCCTGAGCTTCCAGCTCAAAGCCCCCATCAGACAGATCAGCTGCACGTCCCTCTTCAGCGACTGTGAGAGCACGGAGAGCATCGCCTTCTGGGGCCCGCCAGCACGCCGCTCACCTGGGCGTGTCTGCTGTCTGCAGGTTGCGTGGGCGTGCGCTCGGATCACCTCTGTGGAGTCTGGAGGTTCAGCGAACGAAGCGAGCCACGGTTGCTGCAGGTGATCAACACCAGCGAGGTCTCCACCTGCGTTAATGTCAGGTCAGTGGTCGGATTGGGGACGCAGAAGAACCAAACACGAGTCCAGGTTCCACTCTGTCTGTGTCTTCAGCCCCCATGTTTTAGGTGAAGTTCTGGTCGCAGGTGAGAGTGGAGCTGCTGAGCTGTGGACTGTCGGCAAAGGGTAAGTTCTGCTGAGCGATCAGGGGGAGCACACAGGAGAAGCTGAAGCCTGTTCTCCAGCTTCCAGAAGGTCCGAGTGGAGGACAGCAACTTGTACTTCAATGCCAAGTCGCCGTGGAGATGGTGCGAGTTCTCGGCTCACCCCAGAGTGATGCTGTACGCCGACAGGACGGGGGCGGAGCTCACGGACATGAGGGTGAGTCTGCTGCTGTGTCCGAATTCCCGCCCTATCTACTAAAATACTATACAACGTGGCATTATGTAGAGCCGTGAATTTTAAAAACAATTCGGACGCCACGCTCACTACTAAACAGCGGATATGATGTCATCGATTTCACAAAGTTAAAATCGAATTAATTTGAGCGTTTTGTGACTCTTATTTATGAGTCCACTGTCTTCTGAAGATAAACACGTTGATGGTTTATTAACAAAATACATTTTTTTTTAGGAAAAATTGTTCCGTGCAATGCATTGTGGTCTATATTCACCAATCTAGTGAGCATCGATGCACGCTGGTTTTTCGCAGAGACTTCTGGGAAATTTTTAGGTTGTCTGGATTTTGGAATTGTAGATTCAGACAGAACTATAAAATGGTGAACACACTATATAGTATCTGCCGACATTTGCCGTTGGCGATGTCCCACATTCCCACCTTAACCCCTACATAGTGCACTATATAGGGCACATGTGTCAAACTCAAGGCCCGGGGGCCAAATGTGGCCCCCCCATGTCATTTTCTGTGGCCCGCGAGAGCATAAAAGTTTTTAATTTCTTAAAATAAAAAATAAAATTGGTGTGTATTTATTCATATTTAGGGGGAATCGGACTTGAAACCTCAGTTTGGTCAACTATAGATTAGGACTTAAACACCGTCCAAATAAATTTACCTGACAGAATTAAATGTAAAAGGATTTATGCTAAAGTAACAAGCAAACATATGTTTTCTGTGCAACTGTAATTATCACTTTAAAAAGTTAGAATAAATAAATAATAAGTTATTTAACATTAAGGAGTAGTTACATTTATTTTTTATTACATTTAGTTACATGTATAAGTTATATCTTTGAGGACAGACACCATGCTGATGTGGCCCCCAGTGAAAATGAGTTGGACCCCCCTGTTTTAGGAGTGAGGGAAGGAATTCTGACATCTGCACCTCGCCACAAAATGGCCACAGGTCCTGTGACCGACCCGTAACAGAAATGGGGGTCTGAGGTTTCGCCTCTCTTTCCTAAACGCCGCCCCCCCCGGGTCCCTGCAGGTCACGCCGTCCTCGGGCAGCACGCTGTTCCGGATCAGCAGCACCTCCGAGTGCCGTAGAGGAGAGCGGCTCATCCTGCCCCGATATCTGGGAGACGTTCACCCGTTCCACCACCTCGTCACCACACAGGTTCCTCCAGTTCTCATGTTTGACCCAGACAGCAGGATCTCTGTGTTCATGTATGTGCGTCATGAGCAGGTTCTGGCCCTGAACCCAACCGTCAGACGGTTCTGTTGTGCCGGTCTCTGCTCTTCGTGGAGCGGTTTGCCTTGAGCTCCTCTTCTGTGTCTGTCAGTACTCGGCCTACATCCTGGACGAGCGGTTCCCCTGCGTTCCCATGCTCAAGTGGGATCACATGATGGCGTCTCCCCCCGTCTTCTGTCACGTCGCTGCCAGCTCCAACACCGCCCATGGAGCCGCCGCCAGAACCGCTAAAGTCCTGCTGGGCTCCCACAGTTCCCAGGAGATGGTTCTGCTTCAGTACTCGGGTCAGTACCTCTGGAGAGGACCGCGCACCAATGAGCGGGTCCACTCAGTGGAGTCGGGATTCGGTTCTGTTTATAATCATGTTTCCATTTCAAAACCAGTTTGGTTCAGTTATGGAAACTGAAAAAGGCGGAGTTTGTGTTTTTTAAATCTTAAAGGATTACTCTAAAGAATTCTCCCAGGACCTGGTCATGAAGGAAAGTGGTCCGAGGATCTCATGAACCGATAGTCCAGGTCTTCCTCTGCGTCTCTGTGTCCAGGAGGCCGAGCCCAGGCCAGTGTGAGCCGAGGTCCGCCCCAGGCTCTCCTCAGACCCAGAGACAGTCTGAAGCACCTCCCGGTCCAGATCCCTCACCGGCTCCAAACCGCATCCGGCAGACTGTCTGCGCCTGCCGCAGGTACAGAGGGGGAACTCTTCATCGCCGTGGTTACTGCTGTGGTGGTGCTGGTACTGGTACTGGTGCTGGCATGGGTGGGATTTCCTGGTGACGGGTTCCTTTAGTCCACTGATGCAGATCAGAGGCGTCGAACTCGAACCCTGTAGTTACTCTGCAGGTCAAAGGTCACGGAAACAAGCGTTAGACTTGAACGAGATCGGCAACAATAATAGAAGCGGAACGATTCATCAAAGAGCTGATTTGTCCAACTCAAAGCATCTGGGCCAAAAACACTATTTACTCGCATTTCCTCACCAAAAATGTCATGTTGCTCATTTTGGATCTTTGTGAGCCACTTGGTGGTGGGAGCGGTGCAGTCTTGTTTGTGGTTTCTGATGTCCACCTTTTGGGTTCTCGCTGTGGCTTCAGGCGTTTTCTTTTTCAGACCTGGCGGTTTCATTGTGCTTATAGAGTAGACGGGTCTGAGGATGCTGTGATGAAGCTAGAGTACTGTCCCCTCCCTACATCTGTCATTTGTGAATGAATAATTCCTTGAACTTATTTCTAGGATTCTAAATTGTGTTCTTTAAAAGAAACTGCTTTTCTCCGTCTTTTGATTTATTTATTTTTAGAGGCAGACCTGCCTTTATGACATGACATAACATGACTTAACCTGCTCCTTTTCTTTGTCCAGGACTGACATGCATCCTCCACAGAGCAGGAGGAGGAGGACCTGAGGAGCACATGTGTGTCCTGCAGCTGACAGAAGCCGGAGACGTTTTCTGTCAGACGCTGGAGCTCCTGGACTGCAGCCCGTCAGGAGCTGCAGCAGCAGAGAGCTCGCCTCAGGAGGCCGCGTCGCCGCCACCGAGGACACGGACGGCAGCTCGGCAACCAGCAACGCCGCTCGACTCAGACCCGTGGAGCCATGGGGATGCAATCGGGCCAACTCAGGCCACGCCCTCCGCCGTCCCAGAGACTCCAGAAGGAAAACGAGGCTCAAGGATACAGTCGTCTGATTCCTCCTCTGAGGGCTCGGAGTACGAGAGCAGGAGGAGAAAGCTGAGGCGGATGCAGCTGGAGGTTTTCGTCAATGACGAGCCAGAAACGACAGAAGAGAGAGCAGCAGGCAGAGCTGAAGGTGATGAAGAACACTGCGATGAAGACGGCGATCAGACTAGCAGCTGCACTCAGCAGCAGACCTCACCAAAACTCAGCAGCAGAACTTTAATGACATGGAAACTCTGGCTCCAGAAACTGATGCGAAGAAGTTGTGAAGAGAAGCCCCGCCCCCGCTGGCCAGAGCATTTAATAACCAAAACCAAAGTTCTGCACCTGCCAAGGTCTGGTTCTGGAGAAACATCAGAGAAGGAGCAGGTGGCGTGTCTGCAGCAGAAACTGCAGGCGTGCATGCACGGACGCTCGCTGCTGCTTCACAGCGCCGTCGCCGAAGACCTCAGGGTGGCGTCCGTGCCAGAGCTGGTGAACACGGACGTTTGGACGGATCCGCTCAGCCAACGACTGACCCTGTCCTGGCAGGGCGAGGGCGCATGGAAGGCGTGGTGGGACGAAGAGCTGGGGTTGAACCGCGATGCCAAGATGCAGAGTCTGAGGAGGAAGAGGAGGAGGCAGAAGGAAGCGAGGAGAGCGGCGGGGCATCAGTGGGAGCTGAGCCACAGCTTCACCTCCTCCTGCAGCAGTCAGTCACAGCTGGAGGACTTGTCAGACTCCGCCGGCTGCTCTTCCACATTGAGTCAGAGGCAGTGGTCTGACACCGAAGGTCCTGGAGTTCTGTCCCAGCTGGCTAAACGGATCCAGCATGAGAGCCAAGGAGGTTCAAGCCCCTCCCTCTGTGACGCTGCAGTTCCCGCCCCCGCCACCACACCTCAGAGACCCAAAGACGCACAAAGCGGTCCGCAGATCCCCGACCCGTCCCAAACCCCCTCCCTGTCCCAGATGAAAGGCTCTGAGGTCACACCAGCCAATCAGAGGAGGACCAGGCGACCCACGGAGGACTACCTGAGCGCTCTGTTTCCAACACAGGTGAGGGTCTTCACCCGCCACGGCACAGGGCGGTGTCGTAGACGCCTTCATCACACAACCTGTGACATTTCTATGAAGTTTCCCACAAAATTTAAAAACAGTTTAAGCATTAGTGATTGAGATTTGGGTTATGGAGCAGGAAGAATCCAAGATCAGTAAGGATGAAGAGTGAAAAGGTCCTCCTGACAACACACCTGTGGAGGTCTGGAGGAGTTGAGGAGTGGTGGTTGTAGAGTTTCTTGCCAGATTGTTTAACCCCTGTGCTATCCTATGACCCCCCCCCCCCCCCCTTCCATTGACGTGTTCTCCCTACCATGACACTTTAGGACAGAGGATCAGATCCAGTCGGATTGAGTCACTCTAGCCCAGGGGTCTGCAACCCATGGCTCCGGAGCCACATCCATCTGTTGTGGCTCCCTGTGACTTTGGAAAATAATGAGTATTTTATAATAATTAAATTTTATTTTAGTTTTTTCATTTTTCATGGCATTTCAAAGGCGCTGCTGGCTAAACACGAAGCGCGTGCCACGTAAAAAACAGCTTAGTAATGAGCTCGTATTTATCGGGCGAGAACTGCAGAGCTGATAGCAGGAGGACACACTTCAATAAACACTCCGATCTTCTGCTGGGAACTTGACGTGCTGCAGCAGAGAGCAACTCGCTGATGAGAGAGAGTTCGCGCCAGCGTTGCCAGATAGTCACAGGTTTCCAGCCGAAAAGTCATCTGAAAACCGCCAGACCCAGCCAAAAACCGCCCAACACAGCTTTTGTTGATGTTTTTTTTCGTACTGGACTGATAAAATAAAAGATTTTTCTAAATAAAAGATAGTTCAGAATAATAATAAAATGTGTACAATATTGAATATTTCCTCAGCGGGCCGCCTTCTTCCATTCATTTGCTTAACCCGCTCTATCCCCGCTATAACCTGCGTCCGGCTCTTTCATTCGTGTGCTGCTCCAGAGCGCCCCGACTATCGTGTCAACCTATAATGACTGTATTTTGCGCTCTCTGTTTATAATACACTGAGGAGCATGGGGAAACAAATCTCAGCTGCAGAGGAGGTGTACAGGTGAAAAGGTAGAGAGGAAAAATAGGTAGAGAGGCGGAGGAGGGGCTTTGGCTTCAAACTCTGTCAGAGAGATGCAAACACTGGCGTTAACGCAGCTTTCACTCCGGGAGTTGAAGCAGAGACTTTCTCTGGGATGATTTTATGAACTCAAACATGGAAACATGATTACCAAGTAGAACTCTTCAAAATAATAAACCTGATCTCTCCACATTCTCAGTGTCTACCATGCATTGATGAACACATCGCTCCATGCAGCAATCAGACCAGAACTAGTAACTCCTCCCACACGCGGCTGCGGTATCATCTTTTAAAGAACATAATGTGCATTTGCAGCGACGTATGCTTCAGACGATGTCCGATTGGCCAATCTACATGTCAATCAAGTCCCGTACTTCGCAGTGAGGATTTTGATTGGCTGGTAGATTTTAAAGAAGTACTTTTTTTTTTTTAGTCTTTTCTGGCCCGCGATCTACACTCATGTCATTGAAGATCGACCAGTCGATCGCGATCGACGTACTGAGCACCTTTGAATAATATATACATGCATAATATATATAATGATGTCAAAACGGGTTGTGGCTCTGGGTGCTTTCTTTTCATTAGGGGCGGTCCCAAATGGCTCTTTGAGTAAAAAAGGTTGCCGACCCCTGGTCTAGCCCCCCTAAAACAACAGAAATGTCGTCCATTAGGTCTGTGGGGTCCCACATCATTTTCTATTTTAGGAAAATGGGTCTGGGGTTCAAACAAATACATATTTTTTAGACGTTTCCTCTCTTGAGTCCCGGTGTGGATGTCAGACGTGTTTTTGATAAAGACGAGGACCGCGAAGAGAAACTGGAGCTGCTGTTGTTGGCATGTGATGCTACACATACACAACGTGCTGAACACGGGTTCTTCTCTATTCCGATAAAGGAAAGACCCGGTTTCATAGAATTCAGACCGACACAAACCGCAATTATTAATGTCTCCTTTTTGATCAAAAAAATCATGGCTACCACATCAGAGTCCCTGATTGGTCAAAGTTCAACTGGTTAAACTGGACTTAAACTGGCCTGGACTTAAGAACTTGCATAGCGACTCAAGAGTTCTGAACATGGAAGCCCAGAACACACACGTACACGCGTGTCCATTGGAAGGCGTAGCTTGAACGTGCGTTCTCGAGGCCGCTGTGAGCGTAGCGTCAGTGTTCATCATCATCATCATGTATCGTGTTAATGTTCAGAGTGTTGTGTTTGTACTCACACTGGTTCTTGATGACATTTGTAGGATCACTCATTTCAAAATGACGACGCTGACACGCCCCCCGGACACGAGACCCCCTCTTCATCTCAGCTTCACGCCTCTCGGTCGGTCTCTCTGAGAAGCGTCAAGCCGGCTCCGTCCACAAGTCCCTTCTCCTCCGTGACCCCCTCCCAGCTCCTCTCGGGTTCACAGAGGGGGCTGAGGCCGTCACAGGCGTCCCAACCCAAGAAGAAAAGGCCCCAGATGGGATTTTGATCGTCCTCCCAGCTCAGAGCGGACCCTCCGGAGGACTTCTGTGTGGGTTTCCAGCGTTATTCTGAACGCTGGATCTGATCAAGGAGCACGACGAGACTCTGTGGATTACCGTGAAGAGGGCAGCCGAAGATGAGGATGAAGACGCTCTGCAGACCGTGGTAGGACCGACAAACTGATTGAGGTGCTTCAGTGTGTTTCTGTGATGTCATCAAACAAACGGAGAGTCTACCTGTTGGTTTCAGTTTGCTCTCACTGCTCAGAAAAGGTTCTGCTTGTTTTTGTGCGTGCGTGTGTGTGTGTGTGTGTGTGTGTGTATGTGTGTGTCTGCATGCGTAACACCAGTTACTAGTAGACAAGAAGGCTTTAGCCGATACTCATTGGCATTAAAAGTGAACAAACTTTACAATAATACCAACATCTGATGGAAGTGCAGGGAGTAACAGATTCAGCAGCTTCTATGTTTGTTTTTTTAATGTTAAACCGTTTCCTGCAAGTTTTCATAGTAAATAAAGTAAAACTTGAACATAAATTAGAAGATTTCTCTGTGTTTAAGGTGAAACAAAAGCAAAAAGTGCAGGCAGTTCCTCGGCACGGAAGAATGTCTGTTAAGGTCAAAAAAGAAATAACTCCATGAAGTTTTATCACGTAAAGAAATAAAAACAATTTGAGAAAAATGTGACTGTTTAGCTGTCAGCCGTCCAAGTTAACCTTTGACCTACCAAAACAAAAGCCATTTTTGTTCCTGCTGCTTATGGCCTGGGGGGGTAAAACAGACAGATTGTTTGAAGTAAAGTTTCTAAATCTGCTCTGCTGAAAGGGCTGCGGTTTAATCTGTGTTCTCCAACCAAAGACACCTTCTTGCATGTTTGGAGGGCGGGGCTGTGGTTAGGCCCGCCCACATGTCAGCTGAGCCGTGGTTTTTCTCAGTACAGGGAGGACGATCATTCATTTTTAACATGTGATTAATGGCGTTCAAAGTGACATGCTAGGTCTTTTTTTTCTCCTGCTTCCTCCCACAGTCCAAAAACAGGCTGCGTCTGTTCATTGGGGTCTCTGAATTGCCCCTGGGGGGCGGGGGGTGACCTGTTCAGGGTGTACCCCACCCTCACCATGACTCCTAAAGGGATTCAGCAGAGACGCCACACAGATGGGTGGGAAAGTCGGTCATCTGGCCGTGTGTAGGACTAGCTCAGGAAAACAGGGTTTGGTCCTGGGGGGGGCGCGATGAACTTCCTCCACGCTACTACCTAACCATGTAGCCACAGGGGGTCTGGGTCTCCCTGTGCCGGTCCCCAGCCCGGATGTCAGGAAGGACATGTGAGCGGATCAGGAGAAAGATGTTGGAATCCTTCATGTGGACTTTGCTGATACGGACTGTGGATCAGTGTCCTTCACCTTCTGTGTCAGCACATGTTTACCTGTGTCATAGATGTGTAGACTCTGTGTGTGTGTGTGTGTGTGTGTGTGTGTGTGTGTGTGTGTGTGTGTGTGTGTGTGTGTGTGTGCGTGCGTCATGGAAACTGAGGTTTGTTCCATAAACTCCTGATGTTTCAGTTTTACTTCCAGTAGTGTAAATAAGGTCAGAGTAGACGGTGGATTGAAAATAGTATTTTTATATTTCTGTTTTTGGTGACAAAGGGGAATAAATAACTTAATATCTACAGCTATCTATAAACCGTTTTTTTTGTACATCATTTACAGTTTTACACATTTTTCTATGAACATTTTAAACATTTTTAAACTTTTTTTAAACTTTTTCCAGTTTCAGAGATGATGACGTTGGCATGTTGAGACTAAAGCACGTCTGTACAAACACACATCCACGCAAACGGGCTGCTGTCACGCAGCGAGGCTCACAGCACCACCGCTTCTCTCAGGACGACTTTAAAGAAATGTGCAAATCAAACCGTGAGAGCGGCGTCAGAGCAGCGGCGTCAGAGCAGCGGCGTCAGAGCAGTGGCGCTGTCGCCTGCAGGCTCACCAGCACGGCGCTCGCACCGACGGCCGCCGCTGCTCTCGGCCTCTGTACACCAGTAGAGCACGAGCCGCCCTCTACGACGGTCCCAAAGAAACATCTGATTGGATCCTTTTGGCCAAGGGTCTGATGTAGAAGAACCGGGCTGGATCAGAACCTGTAGACCGGACGGGCTGTTCTTCTCTTGTGCCTGAAGGCGTTTCCTGGAATGTGACCAGAACCTGTGGGTCCACAGAGAGGACCGCTCAGCGGCCACACGCTGCGTGCTCAATAGAAGACGACACTAAAAGACGGCGGGGTGAGAGGCTGGCGGGGGTCGGCACGGGGCAACAGAAGCCTCAGGCGTGGAGGTACTGCTGGGGCTTTTGGCGCCGGAGGCAAAGCGGGAAGTAGGGGCCCTCGGCGTCGCTGCCCAGAGAGCTGCTGAGAGACTCCTCCCCCGAGCTCATGGTGTCCTCACAGGAGTCGTCACTGCAGGACACACAGGGAGGGGGTCAAACCGTGAAATGAGGAGGAAAACACATATGAGGCAGTTTGTGCACGAGAGGCAGATCCGGGTTCATAGGCGCTCAGCAGAACCCGTGACGGGTCGGGTGCCGTCAGCAGGATCACAGCTGCTTATTTCCTCTTTGTGTACGTGAGTGCAGCTCTGGCTGAGGCCGGCGTGTTGCATAAGAGCACGGCGTCATGTGATGGAATGGAAAAGTGTGTCGAGGGGGGGTTGATCAGTGAGTTGCTGGTATCTCATGACAGGAGGTGGGAGGGGCCGCAGCGGCGTTGCAGCACAGCAGACAGTTTGTTGCGTGTTTGTGTTGCCCAGCGATGACACACTGGGTGTGTGCGTCTGCCTTTCCAGGTGTGTGTTGTTTATCAGCTGACACACGCCCCAGAATGTCTGCGCCGTCTCACCTCTCGCTCTCGTCCCAGCAGCCCTCTGGAATGGTGGGCAGCTCCGGGACGCTGCGGTGGCTGTGCAGGTTCTGGGCGGTCCGCCGCGACACGATCCACTGCAGCTTCCTGTGGTTGGGTTTGCTGCACTCGGGGGAGGCGTACTCCGACAGGCAGCGGGCCACCCGCTCGCCCCACAGCAGCAGCTCGCTGTCTGCAATCTGATCGCAGCGAGAAGACGAGGTCACTAAAGGCGTTTGGCCCCCCAGCACGGTTACTTAACGGGGGCCGGGTAACCCGACTCCTGTGAACTGAACTCTGCTTTGTGTTCCAGTTTAAATGGGAACCGTCTGATAAGTGAGTGAAGGCAGGAGCCTGCAGGATCTGCACAGACTGGTTCTTCTCTGAGTTCACTTCATCTACACCAGCACTGAGCTCTAAGCAGACGTGAGGTTTGAAGGTGGGACTCACCTTCAGGTGTCTCTGGATGTGATGGGTGATCTCCAGCATGTCCTCTGACTGGACGGCTTCCACCTCCTGCTTCAGGAGGGACAGGGCCAGGACAGACGGCTGGACGGACAGACAGACAACGGGACATTTTTAAAATGCCGGACTTGTCCTGGCTGGTTTGATGAGCTGCTGTCTGGGAGCTGAGCGTCTAAGACGCCTCACCTTTGCTTTGGAAAAGGAGATTCTGCACAGACAGGCTTTGAGTTGAGCCTCCAGCTTCTCCAGGCTCAGAGTCTCCTTCCTGTCCACACAAACACATCGCGTTACTTCGGACCAAATGGAAGACCCAAGGGTCACACCAGGTCAGACACGCATGCTGAGATTTTCTCCTGATTTCACCCCAAACCACTTTAATGTCCAAACCGCAGCAAAAAGCGTTATGTAAGGGGGAGCTGTTGGTGTCAGCTCCAGCAGACAAATAATCTTATCAGTGCACTTTAGCCAGACGGTGGCCGCTGCCCTACAGGTGTCGGCTGCCAAACTTCTGCTTCTTCGTGTTTAAGGATGAAGCGGCAGATCCTTTCTCGTGCAGCCTCACCTGTCGGTGCAGTAGGAAGCTGTGATCTGGTGGTACAGGTGCAGAAAAGTTAAGGCGGTGACGGCTTTGGACTTGAAGTTGAGCTTCTCCGCCACGATCTTCTCCATCCGGCACAGGTCGGAAACTGTGAACCGGCACTGGCCGATGCGGATAAGCTCGTCGGTGGGCGTCAGGTTGCACTCCTCCTCCGTCACCTTGGCGGCCATGTGAAGGCAGCTGAGGCTGATGCAGGACAGGTGCTTCGGCTGAATCTGTCGGGAGACGGCGGCGCATGAGCGACAGGTTTTCTGACTAAAGCCAAAGTGGTCGCGTTGGCGGGTCGTACCCTCATCATAGCCAGGAATCTGTCCAGCAGGTTAACAGCCAGAACAAAGGTCTGTGTGGTGTAGTCAAAGAAGCTCGTCAGACTCCAGAGATCCTCCACTTTGGCGTCTCTACACTTGGCGGAGATCCTGCTGTCCCCCTGGGCAGGGAAACGAGGAGGAATTCAGGATTTCCTAGAAAACGAGGTGTGGCGATGAGTTGGCGGGTCTCACCTGCACCGTGGATTCGATGAGACTCAGTCCGGTCTCTTTTGGAAGATAGGAAGCCTCCTGCTCATAGTTCACCCTCAGCTCTTTCATCAGCTTGACGGCGTCCATCTCTCTGCTGGAACTTGAAGATTCGGGTTTTCCCCTCAGTGACGCTAAACAGAAAGCCCATGGTTGCTTCAGCTTCTCCTAATGATGTGCATTCCTGTCAGGTATTGCTAAATAAACTATTTAGTGTGAGTTCTTCCTTTTTGTGCCGTTTGCAAAACAGTTCTGACATCAGCAAACGCAGGTTTGTGACGGTCTGTTGTCTTGTTTATCCAATTGCTATGACTCAAAGTCAAGACGGTGTTGGAAACCCCTGAGGGGCCGGACGCTCCTCCTGTCTTGGGTTTGCTCACCGGGGACAGAAACTACACTGTTGCACTAACCAATGTGTGGATCTGCAAACCCTCTGGAGTGTGGGGACAGTTGTCTATTTGTTTACTGGAACAGCTGTCCGCCGGATATGCCTCCGGAGCCCCGCCCACTTCTCTCAGCTGGGCTCCGGTGTCGGGTTTCCACCGGGAAACGCCTTCTCTGTCCTCTAACCGAAAAACAACCTTTTTACCCCCAAAGCTTTAGTCTGTCAATCAACGACCCGAGACCGACACGGAGCCGCGCGGCTGCGCAGATCGATCGTAGCCGGAGAAGCTAGCGCGGCTCGCGGCTAACGGACGTTTAAATCCTCGCCCGGGTGGGGGATGGGCGTTTTGACAGTCGGTCCTCGAAGATGAAAAGCAGACAAAAACACGGTTTCCCATCATAAAACGTCCAATTTCCTTTAGCTCTGCCTTTATTTCGTATGTTTACATTAGTTATGGATCGTCGTAACGTTCATTATGAACCTTTCATATCAGGTAAAAATTCCTCAAACGAAGGGAAAATAGATCATCTAGGAATCCACGACCGACTTGATATTTTTACATGTATTTATTCCTGACAGTAGAAAATACGAATAAATAAAGATTTTACTGTTTCCGGCCATGACAGAAGGGCTGCTATTCTGTTTGTCGCCAAGAACTAAAACTGAAAACGTCTAAACAGTTTATGTCCTTCCCTAAAACATAACTTTTATTACCTTTAAAGTACATATTTTTAGCCATCGATTATTTATTTAATAGCCAAAGCCACAGAACTGTGATATATTTTTTGTCTTCTCTCGAACTGTAATGAATTAAACACTGAATAAAACAATAAAATGACTCGAAATTGGTTCCATCTGTGTAAAGACTGTAAAGTGAAGGTTTCTGTACCTGTTAGTGAGAATTATATCCACATATTCGGACTCTGGTCCCAGATTAATCGTTTATTTCTTCTGGACTGCTCTCGACATTCTCTGTCTTCTTTTCCTTCTTTTGTTGATGTTCGAAGGTTCACGCCCACACGATGACGTCGGAGTGCATCAACCAATCCCAGGCTCGAAACTGACACAGGCGATCCCCTCGTTTCGAGTGTAATTTAGCTCATATAAGCCCAGAGTTTGAATTTTCCTATTATTTCTTTCTTTAGTTGCAATATTCTCGGTTAAACATATTAAAAACGTCAAAATATGGTCTGAAATCGGCCGTTAAAAGAGGCTGTGGGCAAAGTACACAATGGGAGCCGTTCGAGGTGGTCCCGTGTTGACGGGCTCTTCTCTTAACCAATCAGAAGCCAGTATTTCTGCCGTTTCAAAAAGTCCGCCCAAATCCTTCTATTTTTATTGGCCAATGGTTTCACAGATCCCTGACGCAATCTTCGAATTACGCATTTGGTTTTTGATGTTTGTTTTCCGTGTGTTGCTTATCTCTATCTGTCAGATTAGGTGCAAACATTCACTGAGAATAATCTGGTATTTTTAGAGGGGACTTAACGTTCTTTTCTACGTCCAAAACAATTGCAAGTTAAAATTTATACTTAGTTTTAAAATATTTACATTAAGTCATAATTAATAATGAATAGTTTCATAGTCTACAGACATTTAAAATGTTTCCCCTGTTTTTCAAATCATCTTAACTCGATAGTATAGACATGCATTAGTGCAAATTGTACAGATAAATTGTTGCTCTTGGTGTGTCTGCTAAGAAAACGTACTGTACTCTTCAGAGCTGACATACATCACACAAAGAGCGAAAGAGCACGTTCGATTTGCACACCCGTTCAGCACGTAGGGGCGGCGCCTGCTCTTCTCGCCCCTCTGACCCCTCCTCGGTCGGAAGTAGACGTCTCTGTCTATGTTCCGTTCCTTTTATTTTTAATGTATTTTTTTGTAACAGATTGAAACATGAAAGCCACGATGGACGACTAAACCCAGCAGAGGGTGTTCGATTTTACCCCTTTTCTTCACCCTTTGAATCGGAAGGCCCGGATGAAAGTCCTCTGTGGTTTTCTCCGCTTCACAGGGGAGGTAGGCTTTTCGGCTCCGGCTATTTACTGGACGTCACCTGGGACATAGCTGTCTTGGTCTAAATAAACACTGTTGGACGTGCTTTCTGTGTAGTGCTGGCTGTTTGTAGTGATCAGTTCTGTCATTGTTCTCGGTTTTACGTTCTGGTTACCCCGCAGCGTTAGCCGTCAATTCACTACCGAGGAGCGCCGACCAGGCTGCTCAGCTAGCTGCATTCCAGATACTAGTCAGGTTCCTCCGATCATAACAAGGATCCTTTCGCACCTGCGCATCAGAGGCGAAAACATCCCAAAAATCCGGGATTACCGCGCTGGATCGCCGGTGTTTTCCGTCCAAATGAACGCGCTGTTGTCAGAATGACATCCGCGTTTGGAAACTTGTCCGTCTGGAATTCTTTAGGAGAAAATGAAAACAACTTTTAGATTTAAATGTGGTTTCTGTAAACCTGGGTCACAAATTTAATGATACGTTTGTGTTTTTAAAGTTCTATTTTTTTCAATAAAACATTTATATTTCTAATATTTTACAAGGAAAATTCACTTTTTTTGTTTCAACAGTGATGCAATTTAATAAAATAATAGTCAGGTTTGATGGACTTATTTATTTAAGTATTTCTATCACAGTTCTTTTTCATATTTTGATCTGGTGGTGTATTTGGATCCTGCTAACCATTGCCTGACCTCTTGACCTTTCTCTCACATGAAGGTCACGATGACGGGTGTGTGAGGCGGGTCCTGATGGGCGCACGCTCAGGTGTGTTCTGTCGTCTCTGCGACCCTCTGACTCTTGGGTATTCCTGCAGGTATCTGTATCCAGTGGGCAGGCAGGCTCGACCCGGGGAGGACGGGATGAAGATCACCGAACCCTGCGGACGCCAGAGGCTGTCTTTTCTTTTGGAAAAGGCAGCCTCTAGGGAGGCCGAGATGTGGAAGGCCTACGTGCCAAAGAGGCCTTTCTCACAGGTGAGCTATGACAGAAGCCAAAGGTTAAGACGTACTACTTATAATCCACACTGCTCACCATAAATGATATTATTTACATGAGTACTTTTGATTTAGTGAGACCGTGTGAACGTTTGTTATAATCTGAAATGTCTTTCTGGGCCCATGAACACGGATGGATTCTAATCCGACCATTGATCCCATCAAGATGTTTTGCACATGTAACGCGCTAGTGAGAGCTGCCAGGAAAAACACTACACAACAATCAGGTGTGTATGACATCCACACTACACAACCGTGTGTGTGTGTGCGTGCGTGTGTGCGTGTGTGCGTGTGTGCGTGTGTGTGTGTGTGTGAGACATCCCCTGAGTTCACGATCTCTAAGCGGTTGTGTGTCGTGGATGTTCACACATGTTTACATTGAGT
The DNA here is from genome assembly GCA_037389245.1 of Oryzias sinensis. NCBI lineage: Eukaryota > Metazoa > Chordata > Actinopteri > Beloniformes > Adrianichthyidae > Oryzias > Oryzias sinensis. Next base: position 27,327,120 of record CM074502.1, on the reverse strand, counting down.
GTTGATGGTAAACGTCAGTCTTCAGTGAGAATCTGTAATTCCTGGTTTGAATGTAAAACGTGATTGTCAGTGTTGGTGAAGCAAACGTCCATGACAGGCGTGGAATCATCCGGTCAGAGGGATTACTACACTAACAAGTACCAGTAGTATTACTACCAGTCTATTACCGTTTCTATTTAACCCTGCAGAACTCCAGAGCCATTTTAAAGTACATTTTTGTTGTTTGTTTATTTAGGGTAACAACAATTTACAGCAACCAAAAAAAAAAAAAAAAAATTTAAAATAGAGGGGGAAAAAATGCAACTTTAAAATAAAGAAACGCTGCCTACCCGCGGTTTCTCAGGGTTAAACGTTGTTTTTTCCCCCCACATCATGGTAAAGGAAAATCCAGCCTGCTGCTAAATCGCTTGTTACCTGGATAAATTCAGGGCCTTCATTTGTTATTTTTTCACCAGTGTTGTGTTTCGGCATCGTCCAACAAACAGGGTGAAGGACCCGTTTGCAGCAGTTCACGACCACGAGGAGCGTCTGAGCGCTGAGACTCTCTTCTGGCCTGTCGGTCGCTGTCGCAGCACAGAGCGCCATTCGCTTTGGGGGAAAGCTTTGATCCTTCGCAGCGGGGCGGGGTTAGCCCCACATTCTTCAGGGTCGTGACAGACTGGCACCAGCTGGAGGTCGGCGTTAGCTCCTCCCCTCGCCGCTGTGCTAACGTTTGTTTTCAGACGTGACGGCACAGAGCCATAGAACGGCTGATTGACCGTTTCCTTCAGCTGCTCTCTAGTCTCAGCACGTCACGGCTGTGTAGTTTGGTCTGCTGCTGTGAGTCACTGGCTTTGACTTCTTTTGGGTTTTTCCCCATACCTGACGTGTTTGGACGGACGTCAGAGTCGACCAGTCGGACGACTCCGACAAAGACGGAAGATGTCATTCAAACATCGCCACAGGTATGGAAACACAACCGCGTTCCATAACAGAAGAACCTGGAGAAGCTGGGTTAACAATACGGATACTATGAACGGTGTAGAACATTTGGTTTCAGTTCTTGTTTCTAAAACACTGCCTGTGCGAGATGGGAAGATTCGCTGTGGAAGCTGCTATTCCCGATGCTCCGGGGACTCTGACCATCGCTGACTCAGCGTCGGCGGCTGCAGAGTCTCTGATGTGGAGCTTTGAGTCTTTGAGAAGGTCCGGCCCATGCCGCCGAAGAGCTCTGAGGGAGTCCAGCTTCGTGGTTGAAATCCAGATACCTGCTGGAGTTATAGACACTGTTTTAGGTGGGGGGGGGGGGACTTGTGCTTTTTTAAGTTTCTGTGGTTGAGAGTCCAGCAGTTCTGCTTCAATTTCCGCCCTTTTTCTGTTACTGCCACTGGTAGAGACTTGTCAGGATTTTCTCCTCATGGAAACTTTTGGAGGACACTGGTGACCAAAAAGATGTCACCCCCCACAACACCCCCTACCCCCCCACGCTCTGCTTTATTTGGATTACATGCCGATACATCTGGCAGCTGTCCGTCACGCCTCCCGTCTGAACCTTCAGCCTGTTTGTCCTTCGCTCCTCCTGTCGTTTGCCTTTTACAACCTTTTATTGCCCAAATGTTGCACATCTTTCCTGGAGCGCAGATTAGTCTTCGTGTGATTTAGGAGGAAGTTGCTGTTGACTTTTCACAGGCGGTGAGAGGAAAGCAGATCCACATTCTGCAGGATCTGTCAGCAAGTCCTGATCCAGCAGCAAAAATGACTTTGAATCCAGTTAGAATTTAGCCTGTAGGAACGAGCATCCAGCCTCTCTCAGTAACATAAACTGGAATAAATTAAACAAGAAAGTAACAAGAAAAATCCAGCTGGGTTTACAAATGAAAGAGTTTTGAGTAAAAACATACTTATCCATGAACTGAGTAAAACATTGTAGTTTTCAGATTCTGGCTGAGATTTAGTGGGAATCTGTTTTTTGGAAGCTAACTTTGGTGTTTTTACCAAAGCCAAACTGTGGGACTGTGTTTGTTGGAAAAGCTCGGCCTGTCCTTGTGGAGAAAAATATATGGGTTTGTTGAGGCTCTGCCTCTTTTGCTTCTTTCACGATTCTGAATATAAAGTTGGGATTCTGCAAACAGGAACCAGCTGTTGTCGTGCATGAAACAGAAATCGTCAGAGTGAAGGTGAATGGTTTGAAATGACCCGGAGGTTGACCCGGGTTCAGGGATGTTTGGCCTTTCTTCTGCTGGGAATGTTGACGTTGAGTGGATGGGATTTATCTGCAGCCACTAAAAGCTTCGTTGGCCTGAAGCGGGCCGCTGGAGCTCCTGCGTTAGCGTCACGCATGAAGCCCTGGGAGTAACGGCGGCGCTGGGCTCCCTCCGTGTGTGCAGGATACAGACATCTCCCCGGAGCAGCGGGACGAGGCCGTGCGCTGGCTGACGGAGCTGCACGGCCGGCTGCAGCTCCACCCAGAGACCCTGGTGTCGGCTGTTAGCATCCTGGACCGCTTCCTCGCCCCCATCAAGGTACAGACATGGTTTTAGTTCATATCACTGAAACTTTGACAAATGATTCCAGTGGCTTCTGACAGTTGGTCTTGAGTTCATCATCAAAATGTTCTGGAAGCTTTTGGACTCGATGTTCCAGGAGTCTGAGATGATAAAACCCTGTTTGCATGTTTGAGAACATGTTTTTCAGATCCTCTGCTGGCAGCTCTGACGAGTCCTCTAGCTCTTTACACGAGGAGGTCAAAGGAGCAAACATGATGGCCGACCTGCAGGACGCCACACAATAGCTGTAGCACTGATCTCTGATGTCGTCGCTAGGCCCGTCCAAAGTACCTGCGCTGCATCGCCATCGCCAGCTTTTTCCTGGCTGCCAAGACCTGCGAAGAGGACGAGGTGAGCGCCGCCGCCGCCGCACACAGCTGGATCAGTACACAGCATGCCGGGGCGGCTAGGCTAAGAGTGCGTGGGTTTGTGTCTGTCAGTGGGTGCCGTCTCTGAAGGAGCTGGCCGCCACCAGCGGCTGTGGCTGCTCGCCGTCAGAGATCCTGAGGATGGAGAAGATCGTCCTGGACAAACTGGGCTGGGATCTCCACACGGCCACTCCGCTGGACTTCCTGCACATTGTAAGCCCTTCACACGGACACCTCCATTGAAACAGAAGGAAAAGCGAAGTGGGACCATGATTCAAGACCCCTTTTCTTTGGGCTTTGCACATCTGCTAGCTGCATTTCTATTGGACGGTTAAAGGAAATCCTGGTAAACGGGTTGGGTCGATGTCTCCTGTCTCTACCGCAGTTCCACGCCATGGTCCTGTCGGGGCGCTCTGGCTCCCTGGACTCCACGCTGGGCCTGAGCCTCTCTCAGCACCTGGCTCTGCTCACTCAGAGGCTGTACCACTGCCTGGCTGACCACACGCTCCTGCAGGTCCTGCATCAGGATGATGACGAGCTTGTCCATTCCTCGTTTTCTGATGGAAGCTGAAGTGCTGCTCCCCAATGTTTCTGCAGCTCCGAGGATCCATGCTGGCTTTGGCCCTGATCACCCTGGAGCTGGAGACCTGCTGTCCTGACTGGCTGGCGCTGACCATCGACCTGCTGGGCAAGGCACAGGTCTGTGTCCGGGTTTCTGGTTCCTACTCGGGTTTAGCTGGAAAGGAGAATGAGCGGGTCCATCTTTGTCTTCCCTCCACTCGTCCTCCTCTCTGGTTCCGTGTGGGACTGATGTGTGGACCTGCAGAGGAGCCGGATGCATTTAGAACAGGGACCTGTGAGGATTTGATGGGGTCTGAGCAGGACGCGGGGCTCCACAGGACCCGTTCACTGCAGATTTCCCAAGAAACCAAACCACAGACCAGAATAATAATGAATAGCTGTAGGTATGAATACATTGCTCACATGTCAACAGAAACTAGAAGGAGCTGCTTTTCCAGAAGAACATGTAGGTTGAATGATATACTGCTGAATGAAAATGAGGCTTAAATGGTAATTATTAGCACAAAACAAAGAAAGAAATGACCAAAGTTGAGCATAAATACAGTGAAAACAGCACAATAACAAAAAAGATATGTTTGTGAAAAATGCCAGAGCCGGGTATCGAACCAGCGAGTTTCTGCTCCAAGGATTCCCCATTTATTTCAATGGAGGCAGAAATCCTGGAATATCTGGAAAAGTTCAAGGATTTAAAGGAGCAAAAGTCACAGCTGGAAAAAGCTGAAAGAGCTGAACATTTGAATAGTTGAATGGTTGAAATAGATGAAACATTGTAGGAGGAGTTAAGCGGCAAAAACTGGAGGAAGATGCTAGAATAAAGAAAGAGAAACAGGAAAATGTTTTTGAACATTTAATGCATGAAAATTTAACATTTTCAACTTCAGGCTGTGGGTTTGATCAATAGTCTGTGATTCGTCTGATTATTGAGGGAACAGGCCCACATAGACGCCTGACCGTCTTTTCTGTCCAGCTCTAAACCAAACCTCAGTTGCTTTCTGGGATTTTTTCACTGGCCTCGTAAAAAAAGTCTGCAATGCAGTGAGACGCTGCATCCTGAAGAAAAACATATATATATATAATAATTTATTTATTTTTTTAGTAGTAGAGTCGGGGGATGTCAGGATGACTTTACATTCAAAGATGGAAGTGCAGATTGTTCATATAAAAGGAAAGCGTTTAGCCAATCAGCGCTAGCTCCACAGAGAAAGTAGGCGTGTCTATTAGCCTGGGGGCGGGGCTGGCAGCACAGACTCTTCCTGGAGGGGGCCGTTCCTCCCTTTGTGACGTCACAATGTGAGAACCCACGTGTTTTCCTGGATTGGGAGGGGCTGGTGCTCAGAGAGCAGGTTTTTAGAGGAATACTCAGAAATGTGTGAATGGAGCTGAAAAGGTTGATTTTAGATGATGTAGGACTTTAAAGAGTGGTCAGGATTGTAAATGTTCTCGGTCTGGAAACGTTTCTGGACTTGGTTTAGCTAGCCGTCTGCCATCCGTTAGCTCCTGCTTTTGGACAAAGCTTCTTCACATCACTAGCATCATTTTATTCATGCCTGATGAATAAAAACAGTTGAGTTTTCTTCAACTTGATCAGGGGGGTTTTCCAGGAAGCATGTTTAAACTAGCCTGACTTTAACCCTGAACTCTGGCTGAAATCCGCCTGAACTTGCTTACTCTGGGTATGTCGGTTCCAAAAGACCGGATGTGAGTTAGAGTAATTACGCTCCACTTGGTAACCCTGGAATAATGCACGTGCACAGCAGGTACATAAAGACATTCTCAACGGATCGCCGATTTCCAGAGTCACCATGGAAACGCGTGGAGAAATAAAGAGAGCGCTACACTTCAGTGAGACGGAGTCTGAGATTTTAATGACGGCGTATGAAGATTATACGTCCATCAATAAAGTAACACGGCTGCATCATCAGCAAAAGAAAGAGTTTCTGCTTGGAGAAAAAGAAAGGACAAAGTAAACGCACGAGTTTCTGATCTTATTTGTATTTTCCTTGTGAAGCAAGCAAAATTGGATGAGTTTCCAACATCCATATGTGGTCTTATCACCCTCTCACGGTGGAAAAAGTATTATCTGAGCTTCTTCATCCACTAAATCATCTTCAAATGGACACTCCATGCTGCTTCACCTCTCTGTAAACAAACTAAGCTTCAACTAAACCTGCTCCAGACCAGGTTATGTTCAGAGCATGAGTTGCTATGACAACTTGACATACCCTGAAACATACCTCCATTTCTGGAACAGAAAGCTGAGGTTATCCACTTCCTTAGCCTCAAACTTACATCACCTTGAAACTAACAGCGATCAATGCCAGCAGGGGGCGCTAGATCGTCTGCTGTCATGCCACTCATTAATCCAGACCTTTAATTAATCTAACTAAACTATTTTTAATCTATCCCAATAATTGCTGAGAAAAGCCTCATTATGAGGTTTTACATTTCTGACATTGTGGCTCAGTCAAAAATCCGTTTGTCAAGTCACGAAAAAAGTGACTTGATGAGGTTTTTCATTGTGAAAGTAACCTTTACTTTTACACCAATTAGGGGAATTTTTTAATCTTGAAAAAAACAGAAAACAAAAACATTTTTCTGAGCAGTCCATAAAAATCTTGACCATGAACTTCTTCTGGATAACTCAAACATCTGTTGCCAGACGTTACTCCTCAGTTCGTCACAGCAGCATGACAGTAGAGAGGTTTCATCGTTTCCTTTGGTGAATTTGATGATTCTGAAGACGGAGATGCAGCAGAAGAGAAAGAGAGAAGAGATGATGAGGAGGAGGAGGAGTTGAACCATTTACACTTTGATTCTCTGAAACAAACTTTAGCTTCATAATCTGGATAAAAGCAGACGCCAAGAGGAGAACCTTCTCTGAAATGACGCTCTGTTTACTTCAGAGAGGAAGGAGCAGAGCGCTGTTACCATGACGATACGTATACAAGGCCTGCTTTTCTATAATATTTGGTTGAATGCTATAAAGTATTAAAGCATTGTTTTCCTGTTTCTCTTTCTTTATTCTAGTATCTTCCTCCATTTTTTGCTGCTTAACTCCTCCTACAGTTTTTCATCCATTTCAACCATTCAACTATTCAAATGTTCATCTCTTTCAGCTTTTTCCAGCTGTGACTTTTGGTCCTTTTAAATCCTAGAACTTTTCCAGATATTCCAGGATTATATTGACTAAAACTCTGGGTCTATTTATTGTGGAAATCAGCTCCTTCTATTTGATGTAATATTTCTATTTTTCGTAAATGACCGTGTTTTGAGCGCGATGATGCTCTTCCAGGTGTGCATCATCAGACATGAACGCAGAAGTTACCATCCAACGCCAAAATGAGATTAACGCGATTTAAAAAAAACAAACTAAAATGTCTGCAAGTAGGACAAGGTTTGATTGACAGTGAAAAAAGCGGGAAGGATCAAAGCTTGTGGTTTCCATGGTAACCCGGCACGTTGGCGTCTTTCGTTCTTCCGGCAGATCGACAGCTCGGAGCTGATCCGCGGTCGGGAGATGGTGGCACGTAGTCTGTCCACGCCGAGGGCCCCCCTGCCTGCAAACACCGTCTACATCTGCCACGCCCTGCAGCTGCTGCCCCCCGCCCCCCGCCCGCCCCGGGCCTCATCTGGTATGCCGCGTCTCGCGGGTCTTCATCGCCGTTCCCACGCCACGCGTGTTTGAGCGTTCCTCTTTACAGGGACCATCGCCTCCACCTCTGACCCCACCAGGGACCACTCGCCTGCAGAGGCCGCTCTTCCAACGGCTGCCGAGGAAGAGGAGGGGAGCCGTGGCTCTTCCTCCTGCAAACTGCCTGCTCTCCTCCCTCTACCAAAGCAGCCCTGCCCCCTCAACCAGCTGGTGGCCACGCTGCGCTGCAAGGCTTCAACCAAACGCAAGGTAACAGCGGCGGAGGCGGAGCCAATCCTGGCCGGCGCCGCCTCCCGACTGAAGTCTGCCTCGTGTCCTTCAGGTGGAGCAGATGGACGTGGACGACTTCTACGACGGCATCAAGCGGCTCTACAACGAGGACAACCCCAATGCCGCCATCCAGGAGGGGGCAGCACTCGCAACGGGTGAAGGAGGGGGCCTCTCCGTCTGCAGTGCCGTCACGCTGTCCCGACAGGAAGCTGGCTCCACCCCCTGCCCCCCCCTTCAACCCGCCACTTCCTCCTAGAGACCAACCAGGAAGCCCTCGACCAAAACCCCCCCAACACCAGCCTGAGTTTGATGGGCAGCTGCTTCCAGGAAGCTTTTATTTATGACATTCACTCAGAGGCGCAGCCGCCGCCGCGTTCCGCTGCTGAGACGGGAGTCTGGTGTTTGGGAGGGTTCTGGTCGTCAAGGCGACGCCTCCAGCCTGAGCTCATCTCCCTTCAGCCCCTGCAGCCGCAAAACAGAGCGCAAAAAAATGTTCCTAAATGTTTTAAAAATGCTGCTAGAGTCATAACTATTCTGTTCAATAACAGTTTCTAAAAGAAAATCTAAAAAAAAGCTAGAATCTTCCCCCTGGAAGGTTCCCTTTAACTTATATTTGTCGCTCCTCAAACTCTTGTTTTCTCTCCATCCGCTCCTCGTCCACGTTAAGGTTATTTAGTCCGTGCGCGTCCACATGGTCATGTGACTAGGATGTAGACTAGAAACCGCTTTGGTGCCATGTGGGTCATGCTCACGCGTGAATCCCGACTTCCTGGGTTTCAGCGCGTCGGAGTTGAACTTTAGTTTGTCATCATTTGCTCACAAAGTCTTTCAAGTCGTTGGTTTTTGCCAAATGAGATGTGAGTTTGTAACATTTTTCATGTTCAGCCAACAGAGATGATGATGATGAAGGCTGACGCTCTGTGGACACGTTTGTGTTTGAGTGTAAGACAATCCTTGTGTGTGCGTGTGTGTGTGTAGGTGTGTGTGTGTGTAAAAGAAAAGCTGTTTAATTTATTCTTCTTCATGTGAAAAGCTCGGTTGTCCTGCTGGAGGAGCTGCAGGGAGCAGCTTCAGGCTGTTGAACACGCTGCGACTTCTCTAAATAAAGACTTGGAGAATGACGATGGCTCCTGTCCCTTTTCTCTGTCCTGACGCTCCTCTCATGCAGCACACGTGTTCCAGAGATGTCCAGGGAAGCCACAGAGTTGACGGGAAGGGGGCTTCCTGGATCGTGGCGATCATGTCGGCGCCGCTCCTCTGATGCCGTTTGAAAACTGAAACCAAGAACTGACGAACCGAGAAAACCGGCTGCTGCTCAGACAAACGCATGCTCCCTCCGCTCCGTTTCCTGTTTGAAAAATCTGAATCTGACACATTTGAAACATGACGGCGTTGAACCATCTCACAGATTCTCCAGAGGTGCTTCAGTCCAACCCTCCTGCATGAGGACGGCTCCCTAACATCCTCATTTCACCAACAAACTGAAACCTGGGTGTGACAGAAACTTGAATATCTGAGATTTTCTAGAGACACTGGAATGGCAAAGCTGTGGCATCTGGTGGAACCACATCTCTGGATTCCTGTCAGATGGACGTCTGCCAGACCAGATCCTCCCCTCGCAATGAAATCCTAAAGGCAACGTTCTGCTTTCATGACAGCAAAGAAGTCCTTCACACAAACATCAGTGACAGCCGAGGACAGAACCTGCAGATGTCCAGAACATTCAATCATTTACATTTTATCTGGAAACGTTCTTACATCACAAACTGCATGTCTGAGCATTTGGATTCAGACCAAAGATGGAGGAAACGAACGCAGAGAAAGGGCATCACTGCAGCTCTGACGCCTCCCACTTCCTGTTTGTCCTTACAGAAGAAAAGTTTCTTGATGGATGAAGAGGAGGAAAAAGTGGTTCTGCAGAAGCAGCTTGGCTGGAAACATTCATGTACTTCTCATCGACGTCATTACACAGACAGTGGAAGCAGGAGGAACCGCGTGCGGCTGGGTTTGTTCTTCCTTCTGAGCTCATTATGATGATTGACAGACAGCAGAACCAGAGCTCGCCAAGAGAAGCACAACACTTTGTTTCTGAAGAGCTCTGGAAGTACTGAACTGTAAACAGATGAAGTTCTGATGAGCAAAGAGGGAGTTGTAATGTGAGGGAGTAGCACGCTCACTCCTTCTGTCATCTTTGACCGATGATCTTACAGCCTTTTTTGTTTTTATGATCTCAAAGCAGACTGAAGGACATTGTTGCCGAGCAACTGAGATAAAATGGCTGAACAGTTCAGACATTCAACTGAAAAATATGAGCTGGAGAAGAAATAAAGTGTTTGGGTCAAAAAAAAAAAAAGGTGTGACGGATCAGAAACATCCGTTTGTCTCCAAATGAAACTTCTGCTTTTGTGTTCAGCCAGAACTGCCTCTGAATTCTTGTTTAGAGTCACACGAATGTCCTGTTATCCTGAAGGTGAACCTTTCAGACCCAATCTGTTCTATGTTATTGCCAATTGTGTTTATGTCCGTCAGGTAAAAATGCAAACTTAGAGAAGCGCTGCATTCGTGTAGAACTGGAACTATGGGAAAAAATGATCGCCTAACTAGGAACACGAAGGTCAAAAACAGCAAATCTTCCAATACCACATGAATGCAGAATATCTTTCTGCACCAACCCAGAGGTCAACTATTCTTTGCAGTACACCATCTATGGGTAGACACCAATTCCCTGTAATTACCAGTACAGGGAAAATAAAACATTGATAAGAATGATCACTATCATTTATTCCAGTTTGACGGGCCGCATATGGCCCCCGGGCCTTAGTTTGCCCACCCCTGGGCTACATATATACATGCAGGGATAAATGTAGATAGACGTATCCAGATGAGGCTTCCAAACAACCACTTTTCCCGCTATTTGAAAATACAATGTTTTTTTGTTTTTTTTCTGAGCAGTATTTTATTATATTTTTACATAACAAAACAATAAACTCAGTCAGTTACACAAGTTGTAGTAATGAGAAAGATAGGGAGTACACATGGACATTACTTAACACTATATGTTTAATCTGATCAAAACTGCTTCACCTCTCCTCACCAGTTTCTTGAGAAGACAAAGGAGGAGCATCCCTTTGTAGCAAACCAGTAAGGTCATCAGGAAGATAGTTAAGAAGTGGTTGCCAGATCCGATAAAAATCATCATCATTCCCCCTTAAGGAGGCACTAAGATGCTGCATTGGAAAAATCTGTAACATTTCTTTGTACCATTGGGTAACTGTGGGAGGTTTCTCCCTGATCCACTGCAAAAGAACACATCGTCTCGCCAGGAGCAAGAGTTTCTTCAACAATATCAACTCTGCAGCAGTTACAGGAAGTTTCTTTGAAGATATATTCAAAAGGAAGAGGGCTGGATCTAGTTTTATTGTTTTGAGTAGTATTGAGGTGAGTTCTTTTGCAACGTTTCTCCAGAATTTAGATATTAATGGACACAGCCAGAAACAATGATAGTAGGTTCCTGTCTGTTTTTTACATTTGATGCATATTTTGGGCACCTGGGGGTTGATTTTATGTAAAAGGTAAGGGGTGCATTGTAGTCTGTGTAATATTTTGTACTGGTTTTCTCTCAGCCTGTTGCACAACGATAATTTATTTACAGATTCAAAGGCCTTGTACATCCTTCCATCATCTAAGTTAATCCCAAGATTATTTTCCCACAGCCCTTTAGATTTAGAGTCTTCAAAGTTATAAATACAATGTTTTTGTCAAAGAAAAAAACTCATCCGTTTCCATCCAGACCACCTGAACATGAGTTTGACAATCTTCTGCTGCCCCCCCCCCGCCATTATCAAAAGGAATGAAATCATATTTGTAACCCTTGTGCTATCCTAGGCCCTTTAACGTTGGGAGTGGGGTCATCTAGACCCACTAGACAGAGCTCTGAACCTTTTTTCTTCAATGATTTGTGATCTTCACTGGTGTCCATGGATTACATGAAATCTTTCCACCTTTATCCACCTTTGTCATGGTAGGGAGAACACGTCAATGGAAGGGGGGGGGTCTTATATGATAGCACAAGGGGTATGAGAGGATATGTTCTATGGGCAAATCTTCTACTGTGGCCATTAAGATTGCGCAGGAGCAGGATCTAGGCTTTGAGATCCAGGACGACCTTTGGGATAAAGTCCTGGAGCGGGTTCACAGCTCCTCATTGTGCGCCAGACCCCGATTATTCATTCATCTTCTTCCGTTTGTCCCTTTCAGGGTCACGAGGCTGCCGGAGCCTATCCCAGCCACTTGTGGGCGAAGGCAGGGGACACCCTGGACAGGTCACCAGTCTGTCGCAGGGTAGACCCCGATTACTTCAATGTAAGGTTTTGCATCTAACACACTGGACTAGATCTCGACTGTCTCGGATAGACCCAGATATTTAGCCTGAATGTGATCACTTCATGTTTTGGTCATGTCCATCACTCACAGACTATTGGACCAATGTCTTTGGGTTCTTATCACAGTTACCCCCTCCAATCTGAACCAATACCAGCTCTGTTTGGGGTCGTCCCCAATGAGACAGCCTTGCTAACACTAAAATCTGATTTGTGGCATTTCTTACTTTCCTCCTAGGATTTTGTTGTTGGAAGTCTTCTCCTCCTACGTAGAAATCTGGATCAAAGATGTTTTGCACTTTAGAAAACTTGAGAAGATTAAGTTGACTCTACATGGCGCCACGGGCAATTTTTCTAAAATTTGGCAACCCTTTTTTGGACATGTTGAGACTTTACAATCCAGCAACATGCCTACCTAGCTGGCTTTCATTTTCGCAAATGTTTAACTCCACATAACCCTAAACTATGGCAGACCTCTGACTAGTTTTTCTCTGTTGATGAAGACCATTTGGTTTTGGTTCTTGTGTGTTCTATTTCTTTACACGTCTCTTATTGGTCATTGCTGGACAATTGCTTTGGTGCGCCACATTTGTTGCACTTCTTTCTTGAAGACCCAGTGATGGGATGTGTATTGCCTTTTTATTTGGATTTTTTTTTTTACTTGGCTTAAGTGTATGTTAAAAAATGCATTTGTTTCATCATTTGTTCAACATTGCTGTTCAAAAATTCCAATAAAAATGAGAAAAAAATGAAATATCTAGAGAAGGAATCGTTTAGACTGCTATTACTATCGTCTACTAGTATTGAACGTGAGTCATGGCGTCGGGACGTAGAATCTACTTAACCCTTGTGCTATCCTAGGCACGTTAATGTTGGGAGGTGGGTCATCTAGACCCACTAGACAGTGCTCTGAACCTTTTTTCTTCAATGATTTGTGATCTTCACTGGTGTCCATGGATTACATGAAATCTTTCCACCTTTATCCACCTTTGTCATGGTAGGGAGAACACCTCAATGGAAGGGGGGGGTCATCTGGACCCCAAAGGATAACACAAGGGTTAAGGACTTGACTTAACCTCGAGACATCACCCACACACTGAGAACCTTCACCAACGTCATTTTCCAAGAAATCCCACAGGAAGTTGATGACTTGCTTTTTTTTCGGCGTCTGACAGACCCTTCTTTGCTGAAATTGGGAGAAAGAGCTTGGACATGGAAGTCTGCACGCATCTCAATAAATAAGACCTAAAACAACCCTTCAAATGTTAAAAGGTGAAGGCAGATTTGAAGGCATCGATGTACCAAGCTTCACATTTCAGATTTGCATCCAGAAATCCACTTTCTTCAAGTATTCTGGGACAAAAAGCATGTTTTCATGACGTTTCATGAGCCCACAGAGATTCACAGATGGGAAATACACTCACCAGAGCAGGCAGAGCAGGATTTAGGAAGTAGAAAACTGGAACCTTTCAAGATAAAGTTAATAACTAGTTAGTAGACTTTAAGACTGTCATCCTGAAGTCAGTAGTTTCTGGTCCTGTGTATCTCACTGGATCAGACAAAAGGAACTTTGTTCTTCTCTTTTTTCTGCTAAAATAAAATAGAAAATCAGTTAAAGCCACTTTCAAAAGCATTCCTGAAAGTCATTTCTTTTATTTCTTTATCAGACTTGTGAGAATCAGCTCTCTCCACTAGGACAGTGTCTCCGTTCACTCCTTCATGGACCACGAACCGCTGGTACCATCTCGTCAGAAAGGTTGCTGGTCATCACTGACAGCAGTCCTTTTTGGAACACAAATACGAAAACAATCAGAAAAAACCCCATGAAGTTGTCCTCCGGCATAGTCTGTACTTTCAGGGTTCTCCTGTGTTCCCCGTCACCCTCACACATGTCTGTTTCACAGATCCTTTCTACTGAGAAGACACCGCAGCTCTGATGAAAAACATGGCTTCAGTTTTACTTAGACCCACATCCATGGCTGCGGCTCTGAGCCACGGTCTCAGTGGATCTGAGAGGCCTGCTGCTAACTGGTTCTCCGAGTCCTCTTCAGGTCCTGACGCGTCACGTCAACGGAAAACGGTTGTTAACTTTCTCTAGCAGGGTCCATCAGGGCACCCATCCGGGACTTGAACCGGGGGCCTCCTTGCTAACCCCTCCACCACCATGCAGCCCTGCATGATTTTTTTGTTTTGTTTTACATTTCATGCTGCAACAGAACAGAGTTCACAAAAAGACTGGAGAATTTCCTGTAGGGTAGCAGGGCTCATCACCGACTTTTGAAGGGCCACGTCTTGACATATGAGCCGAGGAGCTGCAGCGGCACATGCGTGTTACATATCAGACGTGCAGAAGCTTTCTGAGGCCAGGCTGAATGTACAGACAGCCTTTGGCTGGCCAAGGCCTCACAGGACCTCATCAGGTGAAAACCAGATCCTCCTGTACCGGTTTCACAAATGTTTAACATTAGAAAGTAAATAAAGCACACTGTAGAGCAAAGGTAAAGGACCGTTTGGAGTCTGCAGAACCTTCCGGACAGAACATGAGCAGACGATCAGCAAAGCCTCCTCATATCTGCAGAACTCAGGGGCCCGCATGAGAACTGGACCCCGTTCTGCCGCTTTAACCCGACCTTCCATGACCCTTTAGGAGCACCAGACCTCAGTGCCGTTGTTCTCAGGGTGTGGAAAGCCTTTCCTGCACACGCATCTGCGGAACCAGTTCTGCTGGTCCCGGTTTCGCTGGTTCTGTCACGGCTTTTGACCCAAGAGGGGAGGAAGAGGTCCAGCTCATCACCCGCTTTCGTGGCCCCGAACAGCTCCGCCTGTGGAGGGATGTATGGAAAAAGGAGGGACGCACAGCCACAGCTCTGCGTTGCAGGTCTGAGAACACGCGTGCACAAACACACAGGCATGATGGGACACGTCCTGCCGCACCCAACCAGTTTCCTTTAGCCTGATCTCCATCCAGCAGCGAGGAGCACGGACCCGGTTCCTGTCTCGTTCAGCCGAGAAGAACTAGAAAACTGTTCAGCAAAACCCATCAGCCCCAACGGTGGCGTTTCTGAAGAAGCCTCCGCCCTGAGCAAACATGCATGTTGCCATGGAGACGGAAGAGAAAAACACATCATGTCGTCTGTCTAACAAAGTTTTGGACCGTCAGGTCTCAGACAGGAATGGACGGATTTAAAAAAAGACGACTTTGAAACCGTTACCATGGCGATGGAGATTCTGACAGCTACGCGTCGCTTGAATAAAAATGTTTTTCTCTTTACTGCACGTTCATCACGCACTTGAGATAAAAACGTTTACATTAAAAACATGGAAATTGGTTCTTTACGAAGTAAAAGCGTGTAGAGGAGGCAGACGTTATGCAGCAAGAACATTTAGAGCATTTCTGAGCAAACGCTCAGAGCTTCAGGTGGCTGGACGCTCTGACTGATGCGTCATCCTAAAGTCGTCTGCAGGTTTCAGTCAACATAAAGGAGTCCGTTCACACCAGCAGAGAAAACAACAGGCTTAGCAAGATGTTGCTTTATTGATTGCTTCATAAAAAGTATTTTCTTAAAAAAAAAAAAAAAGAGATCAGAGACAAAAAAGAACAAAAAGCTGTTGCTAATGATATAAACTTGTTTTTAATGTCCGACTAAGTGGAGATCCATGCAGGACACCATGACTAGATCCCAAATCCCCAAAGAGGAAATGCATCACCAATGTGTGCTAAAACCTCTGGAAAAGCAGGAGAGACCACAAACCAAACCAACCGCTGTGCCTGGACCGTACCCAACGTGAGGAACGACGGAAAATGCAGCCGGGACTCAAACCCGCGCTGATGCAGGCTGTGGAAAGAGCTGTGCTGACACGTGATGCCGGACTTTGTTCATGTCACCGGCGTGCGCCACAGGAGGCGTCGACTGCCAGACCAGCAGCTCGCCGTCTCAACGGCTCAGCCAGTGAAACCTGAGCTCCGCTTTGCCTCTAGACCCTCGTCTCCTCCAGCTTTTCTTCACTCCTGCAACGACGCATTAGCATTCCTGCAGAAAATCCCCCGCTAAGCGCCTTTCAAATGCTTCATTAAGGATAAAAAACAGGCATCAGATGCTGCAGAGACACTGAGCGCTGCAGAAAGCCCCGCACTCATTACTTACAGTCTGAACTGGTGGGAGACAAGACCCCCATTCAGGACCCCCCCCCCCCCCCCAACAAGTGTAAACGTGCTGCCGGTAAAGACGGATCAGTGTGCAGAGAAAGAAAACGTGGATTTGTGAACAGCTTAATCCCCAAGTTCACCTTCAGTGCTCTGTGGTTTTTAACGGAGGTGCTGCTGGATGAAAACACGGATCTTCAATAAGCCCATTTTTGTCCCCCGTCTAAATGCGGGCCTCGGACCCCGGAAGGGTAAAGTGTTTGTTGCTGATGCTGCAGAACCTCGTGCTCTCCTCACGCGGTGGACTCAGTCTTATGCAACTCAAAGGGCTGGGATCTCCTTTTGAGGAAAGCAGCAAGAGATGTCGACCTTTTGACCTTTTCCATCCCAACGTAAGTCAGGGGCCTCTGTTTGGGTGTAGCAAAAGAGAATTGATGGCGGACGTGATGGCGTTGCTTCTGTGGCTGCGAGGCCTCTTCCCTCTGGCATTTGAGCTGCTTCTGTTCGGCCCCCCACTGCTGGGCCCCCAGGACCTCCAGCGTTTCCGGTGACGGCTTTTCCAGGTACTGCCAGGGCCTCTTTCCCGCCGTGTCTCGAAGCCTCACGTCTGCAAAGTAAGTCTTAACCAGCAGACGAATGATATTTTTGCTGTTGTAGATGGCAGCGATGTGGAGCGGCGTCTGCCCGGCCGTGGACTTGGCGTTTATGTCCAAACTCAAGCCCATCTTTGCAGCTGCAAGCCTGAAGACAGAGAAAGTGGACCATTCACTGCAAGAAAAGCTCTCAGAATGATTTGGTTTTTATGGTTTTAGGGTGTTCCAGGTTCAAAGGTCAAACAATCCCAAACACGCCCAACTCCAACCCTTAGAGTTGAGCCAAATCAGTGTAAGCACAGACCTTTAGGTCACGATGTGTGGACGCTAGCATCAGGTTCATCAATTAGCCAAAAGCTCTCCTGACCACGTCTGGGAGAAAACGTGACGAGCAGCATCATTCTGGAAGTTTCCAGATCTGGAATGAGCGACTCCTCCCCCTTGGCGCTCCAAACAGGAACCAGCAGCTGTTACTCAATCATTCCTTTGGTCAGAAGAACCGTTCTGGATCCGATTCCTTTTTTAACATCTTCTTGATAATCCTCATTTTTTGTTTTACGATATTTTTCTTTATTGCAAGTTATGAACGGACCAATCAGATGCCTCATTAACAGCATGTGGTCTCGCGTAAAATGTTCAAAATGTCTAACAGATTTTGTGGCACGCTGTCAAGTGTTAGGGGTGTGGCCTTCCAACAAGCTCACTCCTGATTGGCCAGAGTGGTCGCCAAAGAAATGTGGACTCAGACATCAGGTGTGTGTCCAAAAAGTGTCCCAACACATCTGGTGTGTGGGGACACTTTTTGGAACGCTCCTGTTTCACAGCAGCTGCTCGCCATACACTTACGAGAGCGTGTTGAGGACTCGATGGTCGCCGTGTTTGGCGATCCAGTGCAGCACCGTGAAGCCGGAGATGAAGTCTCGTTTGTGGAGCAGGGACGGGTCCTCTCTGAACAGCGAGTAGATGTCTCCCCAGGAGCCTGAGGCCGCCTTCACCATCCACGAGTGCTCGTTAGGATGCAGCGGGACCAGGGACGGTTGCTGAAGAGAGTCATGGAGCTCTTTAATAAAGAGTTCTCATTGTTGTTTTTGCTTCAATGTCCTCAAACGTCTCGTGTCAGTTAGAGAGGTTGGCCAATCAGACGGAACTGCAGGAAAAGCTTCAGCTTTACTCGCTCGTCCTTCTGCAGGTCAGACCATCGTGACCCCAGCAGAGAAAACATGCGGCCAATCAGGAGCTTGCTCTCACCTGCCCATTAGTGGGTCCTGTGGAAGTACTGGTTGCAGGAGAAGCCTTCCCCCTTCCTCCTTTCTGGCCCTCATTATCAACCAGGGGGGCGGGGCTGCTGCTGCGAGGAGGCGTAGAGCATGATGTCAGGGAGGAGGACGACAGGTTGCGATGAAGGCTGAGCGAAGAGGAGATTCGCTGCAGGCGAACCAGCCGCGCCACCTCCTTCCCCGTCGGGTCCATGTCCTGCAGCTGATCCAGGTCGGCGCCCAGGCTCAGGCACATCCTGCTCCTCAGTGCGCTGTCCATGCGCCGGACCGCCGGGGGGCGCGGCCGGAGCTGAGGAGAGCAGGAGGAGCCCTCGCTGGAATAAGCATCCTGGGTGTTGTCACAGAGGTCACCTGTGGGGGGAGGAGTTTGCTTTAGACTCCGCCTCTGACCAATCATACAATGGAGAGAGAGCGGCATGCAGAAAAACTAACGCTGAAGAAAGTTTAGAGGCCATCTAACGTGTCTGGGGTGTTACCATGGCAACGTTTGTAATGACTTTTACCGTCCCAGGTGTAAAGATTGAAGGCTTTTTTTTTTTTTTTTTTGCTTTGATACAAAGTTTTTACAATGCAGAGCTTTTCAAGCCAACTTTAGTGAATTCATTCATGTTCAGGGGTCAAAATACAGTTTCTGGAGCCGGTTGAAAGAATCGACTGACCTGTGGAGAAGAACCACTGCATGTGCTGGTTGGGAAAGCGGCCATCTTTGTCAGTGGAGCCATGAGGATCTGACAAGTTCTCCAGAGACTGGTGCTCATCACAAAGATTTCCTGCGGAGCAGTGCCGCGCCGGGGGACCTTTACTCCTGGAGGTGCAGCTTCCAGGTATCAAAGGTGATCTGTGGGAATACTGGAACCCATCCTGGACTTCAGGAGCCGTCCCAGGCCCGTCTGTTGACAGAGACACAGCAGCCGAAGGTTTCTGGCAGCTTTACTACAAACAATCCACAAATCTCCTCGATGACAACATCAAACCCTTTGTCACCAGAAAGGAAACTGCCTGTGCTTAACAGGAAGTACAAG
Organism: Oryzias sinensis; assembly: GCA_037389245.1. NCBI lineage: Eukaryota > Metazoa > Chordata > Actinopteri > Beloniformes > Adrianichthyidae > Oryzias > Oryzias sinensis. The sequence goes on along the minus strand of CM074502.1, from coordinate 27,308,308 downwards.
AGATCCAGTGATTGTAAAAAAACGGTTCAGTTGTTTGAGTTTCTGCTGGTTCCAAACTGTACCTGTTCCGGCCTGCAGATCCTCTGAGCTGCTGCTGCACTGAGACCTTCTTGGAGAACTCTGAAGGCTGTGGTCGCTGCTGGACACCTGAGCGTCAGAGGTGAGGCTGGCGTTGCTGCTGTGGCCGGGGGACAGCCTGCGGCGCTGATCCGGTCCCGACTGTGGTGAGTCTCCTGGAGGTGCAATGTGCAGCTGGATCCTCTCTCCGTGTTGGGCGTGTGCGCCTTGGCGCTGACCCGATCCCAGCTGTGGTGAGCCTCCTGCAGCCGGAATGTGCAGTGGGATCCTGTCAGTGGGTTGGGCAGGCGCGCCTTGGCGCTGATACGGTCTTGATTGCGGTGAGCCTCCTGCAGGCCGAGTCCCGTCACCGCATTGGGCAGGCGCGCCGTGGCGCTCTGCTTCTAAAGGCACGCTGCGCCTGGTGGACGTGGACTCACACGGGACCGTCCTGACCTCCAGCTGTGAGCCAGCTAGCTGTCCTGCCTGCCACGCCCCCGGAGGCCCCAAATGTGTGGGGGTCTGTCTCTCTGTGGACTGGATGTAGATCTGCGGGGGCCCTTTTCCTGAAGAAGCGACAGAGGTGGGTGCTACTGTGTCTACAATGCATGGGGGGGTAGTAGAGGCAGCCCTCCCCACACCTCTTTTTGACCCTCCTCTTGCCTGGATTTCTTCTCCATAATCATCTTCATCATCATCATCATCTTGAGAAACAGCCGATTTGTAGCTTTTCCTGTGTTTATGATGTCGACCGACAACCCGCACAGGGTGGAGGGTTTGGGGAGGAGGGGAGCGCTCCTGCTGGGGCCCCGTCTGTTGCTGCAGTTGTTCCCTGCTGCCTTTGTTGGGTTCTTGGGTGGGGGTCTGCAGGTTTGGTTTTTTGTGGCATCCACCTGATGTAGATCCTGCTGGGACACCAGGAGGGGGCCCCTGCTGAGTTGGACTGCTGTTCTGCACAGGGCTGGGGCCACTGGGGCCTCCTCTCTCTGGACCTGCCGGGCCCCTTCTCTCAGGGACCACCAGGGCCCCTCTCACTGGGGATGCTGAGGCCCCCCTGTCGGGGGCAGCTGACACCCCTAACTCTTGCCCTGCTGGGGCACCTCTCACTGGGCCTGCAGGAGCCCCTCTGACTAGGCTTGCTGGGCCCCCCCTGTCTGGGACAACTGACACCCCTCTCACCGGGCATGCAGGGGCCCCTCTCTCTGGGCCCGCCGGAACCCTTCTACCTTGGCCTGTTAAGGCCCCAATGTCTGGGCCCTCCGGGGATCCTCTAACTGGGCCTGCAGGAGCCCCTCTTACTAGGCCTGCTGAGGCCCTCCTGTCTGGGGAAGCCGACACCCCTCTCACTGGGCTTGTTGGGGCCCCTCTCTCTGAGGCTGGTGGCCCCCCTCTCACCGGGCCCTCCGGGGCCCCTCTTAATAGGCTTTCTGAGGCCCTCCTGTCTGGAGAAGACAACACCCCTCTCACTGGGCTTGCTGGGGCCCTTCTCTCTGGGACAGCTGACCCCCCTCTTTCTGAGTCCCCCTGTGCTAGTCTTGGTCCTCCTGGCAGTGGGGGGGCGATGCTGACCTGTGGTCCGCTGTGTGGAGGCAGGATCCCGGCTGAAGGTAGGGCCCCCGTGGGCGGCCCCCTCGGTGCCGCCTCCCGCAGCTCCTGCCCAGCTCTCGGTCGGTGACTCTCTGGAGCGGCAGCCGGGGTTCTGCCCCCGTCGGGGCGCTGCAGAGGTGCGGGGGGGCCCGCCTGCCCCCCCCTGAACTTGCTCCGAAGAGTGACGTAAGACGCGCCGTCGATCTGCCTGACGGTGGCCACGGAGTTGACAAACTTTTTAAAGACGTCTCGGTTCTGATTCCGGTGCTCACCGAGGAAGTCCCTGAAGTGCTGCAGCAGCTCGGCGTTCTTCACCGAACCCCCGCGGCTCTGCAGGAACTGGAGCACCGCGTCCTGCGTGAAGTGCGTGGCCATGATCGCAGCCGCGCGCGGCTCTCCCGCTCCAACGGTCTCAAAGGTCGGGGAGCAGTTTCTGTCAGACCAGAATAGGCCCCGCCCACCTCAGGTATTTCATGTCGCCCTCACCTGCCGCATTCCTGCGCGGTGCCCGGATGTTTGTGAGAGAAGCAGGATGTTCGTTGGATGAGGAGGACTCCGGTGGTCACGTGACAGACACCAGCTGAAGATGTGGAAGTGGAAAAGCTCCCACGCAGAAATGCAGAAGTAAAGACCGTCAAAGTGGAGAACTCAGGTGAAGCCGCGAGGTGGGCGGGGCTTTTCTTTCCACCTGCAGAGTGAATGAATGACGTGTTGCCGTGTTAACGGAAGCCCGCGCAGGACTTGTGCTTCTTCTCCACCTGCAGGAGTGAGGCGAAGCTGCAGAGCCACAGAGGAAAACTTCAGGACCGGAGTGCGGCTGCGCGGAGTTTAGGGTCAGATGAGAAAAACAATTCTGGAAAATATGATTGTTTTTTTGTTCCTCACTTACAGGAAAAAAAGTCAAAATGTCCAGATTAAAGTCAAAACAGATTTAATCCGCTACAGCAAAGATGTCTGTTTATGGAAGCCGTGCTTGAAAATGAAAGATGTGGAGCATTTTGTGAAGATTTATATCCAGAAAGATTTCAAAAAGTTCTTTACTTTTGGCGACTCAAAATCAGATTATTGTGAGCGTAGCCGTCTTTCCGGGGTTCAGTGTCGGTAAAGCGGAGTGTCATCTGTAAAATAAGGAGCTCAGAGACGCGTTTGGGTGTCGAGGACCAATCCTTTACTCTGCTTTCCATTCTCATACCCAGAAGTCCATTTGTCTCATGACCTCATGAACCTGTCATGCACAGAACACCAATGCCAAGGTAAAGTGTTACATACCCCCTCCTCCAGAGGAAACGTCCCGTTTCTACAGAAAACAACAAAGAGGAATGAAAATAGTCTGTTATGTCAGCAGAAGAACGTTGAAAATGCCAGAAAGTGATCCTCCTCAGACGTAGAGATCTGGTCTTTGGATGAAGACAGGATGGAAGTGGACGTCTGCAGGGACACCAACGTCTTCATCAACGGCTGCAGAGATCCTGCAAACCACCCATCAATAGATAAAACATTAATAAATGGTAAAGTAAAGGAGCTTCCAAACATTTGGAATGTTATCAATAAACGTTCAGCTCACCTGTTCAGTGAAGTTAGTCCGTCTGCTCTGCTGCTGTTCACCTGCTGCTCTGAACGCTCACTTTCACTTTAAATCTTGAGTTTTCTTTAAATCTCTCTATTTGACTTTTTTTTTTCTATTTGGTGGCCCTAAACTCGGCCGTAGAAATCAAAGGTTTGAAGGCGGGCCTCAGTTTTCTGGAAACCCCTGTGGTTTCGCTCAGGTGAAGATGAGCAGACTGAGTCTTGAATGAAGGACGGAGCGGCGCAGAGAGCTGACAAAGTGCTTTTATTGAACAAAACCTGGGGGTGGGAGGAAATAAGGCACTGCAGTTCTCTGACAGACAGACAGACAGACACTTTACTTTTTGAACAGTCAGAAGAGACTTTGAGGACAATCTTAACAGTCTGGTTACTTTATTTGACAAATGGAACAAATGCATTTCAATTTAAACCGTTTTTCCCAGCATGCTTCTGCAGGAACACGTGCATCAGCCGCGTTTAGCCTTCTTAAATATCTTTGGGGGGGTTTCTCCCTATAATGCTCATTACAGTGTATTCAAATGTGCTGAATATTTCAAAGAGACCAAAGAAAAGAGTGTAATAGCTGTGATAACTGGTGCAACTGTGGGCTTTGTAATGTGTAAAAAACAAAAAAACTACAGTTAAGGTGATCCTTTACAAGATAAAAGCAGCTTTAAAACCAACCATCTGCTAAAATGTCATCCACTGAACACTAACGGGGTCAGAAAACGCTCAGGCTTCAGAAACGACTGCATGTCCTGGTTTGGGATCAGCTTTCAGTCTACTCCAAAGTGCAGGAAGCTGCAGACGGCGTGGCGATGGCGGCGGTGGCGGTACAGACACTGGTGATGCTTCCAGATTCCCTTCATGTTTCTCTGCTTTTAGTTCTGCTGCAGTTCCCTCTCAGTTTGACGGCTGATGACTTTTCTCTTTCTTTGGAAGACCCCCCCCCAATGCAGTCAGAAAACTTGAAGTCCACCTGGAGGTCTTTGAAAGCACCAGCAGCATTACTGAAGGACAGTGGGTCCGCCACACCTGAATATAGATCTGAGAGGAATTCCGGGAGGCTTTAAAGCTTCTTGGGCAGACCTCTATTGAGGGAACTTATGGTTTAGTCCACAGTGGGCGGGGCTCTGGTGCTGAGGTAAACACGGGTCTAACTGACGGTCAGGTGTGAACAGGAGGCACATTTAGGTCTTTTCTTCTTCAAATGTGAAGTCTGCATAGTGGTTTCAGCGTGAGCCGAGCTGCAGGCGCTACAGCGACGTCACGGCGGTGGACCTGAGGGAATGGGCTGGGCCTGCGAAGGTCAGGGGTGGGGCCGGGGCAGGATTCGGGAGGAGACGGTCTGTGGGCCAGGCGCTCTCATTCAGATGCGCCAGCTGCTGCTCCCTGAGGCGCACGAGCTCGTCCAGGTGCCGCAGGCGGATCAGGAGGGAGGGTTTGGTGCTGACAAAGCGCCGGTAGTTCTGCAGTTGGGCTTCGGTGAGGTAGCTGGAAAGAATGGCGTGGACCACCCGCTGCCGCCGGTCCAGGTTCTCCTTCAGTTCCCGGGCATCTTCAGTTTGACGGAGGAGCAGAGAGCGCTTGTGATGAAGGGAGTCCTGCAAAAAACACAGAATGGACCAAAGCTTACAGAGCAATGAGGAACGGGACAGCAGGGACCATTCTTTAGAAATGTCCAACACTTTTAGTGAACACAATAAAACATTTATTATTCCTGTCACGCAGCTGTCCTGGGGGGTATTCCAGAAAGCATGTTTAAACTAGCCTGACTTTAACCCTGACCTCTGGCTGAAATCCACCTGAACTTGCTTACTCTGGGTATGTCGGTTCCAACAGACCGGATATGAGTTAGCGTAATTACGCTCCACTTGGTAACCCTGGGTTAACGCACGTGCACAGCAGGTACATAAAGACATTTTCAATGGATCGCCAATTTCCGGAGTCACCATGGAAACGCGTGGAGAAATAAAGAGAGCGCTATACTTCAGTGAGACAGAGTCTGAGATTTTAATGACGGCGTATGAAGATTATATTCCATCAAAAAAGTAACACGGCTGCATCATCAAAAGAAAGAGTTTCTGCTTGGAGAAAAAGAACAGACAAAGTAACCGCATGAGTTTCTGATCTTATTTCTATTTTCATTGTGACATATACATATATATATAAAACTTATCCAATTTTGCCAACTTAAATGAATTACTTCTATTGGTAACAAAAAATGGAGTTAAATTTATTCAACCTAATTTCTTACGTCTATAAAACTCGATAAAAACAAATTATTAAGTTAGATCAAAGTAAAAAAATTACTTATCCAACATCCATATGTGGTCTTATCACCCTCTCATGGTGGAAAAAGTATTATCTGAGCTTCTCGGTTCTGATTCCGTGTATTCCAGAAAGCAGGTTATGCTAGCTCCCACGGTAAGTTGGAGGCTAAGGAAGTTGATAACCTCAGCTTTCAGTTCCAGAAATGGAGGTATGTTTCAGGGTATATCAAGTTGCCATAGCAACTGATGCTCTGAACATAACCTGGTCTGGAGCAGGTTTAGTTGAAGGTTAGTTTGTTTACAGAGAGGTGAAGCAGCATGGCGTGTCCATTTGAAGATGATTTAGTGGATGAAGAAGCTCAGATAATACTTTTTCCACCATGAGAGGGTGATAAGACCACATATGGATGTTGGAAAGAGAAACTTTATACTTTGATCTAACGTAATTATTTGCTTCAGTTAAGATAATTTTAGTTAGGTCAGCTTAAAAATAACACGTAGTTATCAGACATTTATTTTACTTTCATTTAAATTAATTCAATTAAGTAGGTGTAACTTTGTGATGCTGTTAGATCGGCACCACAAGGGATTGTGGGATATCATTCCCTTTGCCTGTCTGGACGGATTTAGGTTTTTAAGTGTGGGTTTTTGACCAAATGTGTTTAGTTGTAGCTGTTTTACTGTGTTTTGTCGAGTTATTTGTCCTGTTATGTTTAATTCTTTCTGCACCATGAGTGAGAGGGAGGAAGAGGATGATTAAAGTCAGGGTAGTTTAAACATGATTTCTGGAATACCCCCCAGGACTACAAAGACCAGAGCGTTTCTTCTCTCTTACTGCACGTTTGAGCAAAGATCTAACCCCGTTACAAACTCAGGAACTCACCAAAATGTGTGCCGCCGAGTACCCGCTAAAATAGAAGAGAACGTAAACAAATCCCCCAAAACGATGACATCACAGTGGGAAAATGTCAAAAAAATGATCTCTGATGGGGCTTAAAGTTCAGCTTAAGAGGCACAACCAACATTTCGTTGACCTTTGACCTCGGAAAGAGGCCGCCATCTTGAATTAAAAAACACTACCTTTAGGTCCGCCTACAAATGTAAACTCCTCCTATGACTATTATTTTCAGTAATGCTACAGAAACGCTGTCTGTCATATGTTGCAGCGGCTCGGCTCTTACAGACGAGCAGTTTCTTTACGTCGGTGGTTCTGATCCAGTCTCCAACAATGTTCCCACCACAATGGGTCTGTGATGACCCCTGAGCTTTTACCAGGTATCCTGCCTGCAGATGTGGCGGACTGACACCTTCCAGAAGGTTCCTCTGTCAGAACATCTCAAACCTGAGACCATTCTTTGTGTTTCCTGACTGTTGAACCATGAACTCTGACCTGGCCTGCGTCAGGTGAGGCCTGACCTTCTGCCACTTCTATGACCTTCTGGATGAGTCCTTGCCGTGTTCTTGTCATGATGATGGTTCTGAATGCGGCGCAGGAGTGGGGTCTTTGTGACCCTCTCAATTCTTTTGTTTCTCATCTGCTGCTGGAGTTTCTGCAGATGTTTCCCTTTGTCAGATTGTAAAGAGATTTTTTTGCAGCTGACTTGGTTTAGCAAAGTGGAGACATTTTCACAGAGGGACAGGCAACAACGTGATCATTAAAGACACAAAGTAATCGTTCCACTCTTACACTTTATACTTATTTAGAGCCATATTAGATTTTGTTAGATTGGTCCGTTTAGAAAAGATATGACATGACACGCGTGTGCAGGTCCTGCTCAGAGCCCTGAAGGTGTGCTTCAGGTGTGTGTGTCCCGACTCACCCTCTCCTTGGCTACGTCCTCCATCATCAGCTCCTCCCTCTCAAGCGCCAGCAGGGATCTGTCGATCCTGGACAGCCGGCTGCACAGGGACAGAAGCAGGTTCACGATCCTCTCCAGATCACCTGCAGGCATCAACGACATCACCCCAACCCCTTAGCGTCGACACAACCGCAGGGCCGCAGCTCCACACCTCTACCGTTACTCAACAGAGCAGTCGTACCAATGAACATGCTGTACTTGTCCTTCTCGTTAGTTTTAAGGCGTTCCTGCACCAGCTCCTCAATGCTGGCCCCCAGGGCCTTGTGGCCCCGCTGTTCCTCACACAGGGCCTCCTTCTCCTGCTGCAGAGCCACAACACTCTTCCTAAGGACCTCACAGAGCTCCACCTGGTGGACAAAAGAAAAAACACAGTGGAAGGGTGGAAATAATGCACCATCAGCAAGACACCTCCAATGGCGGAGAGGTTGTGCAATACAACCATCCAGTGACAGTGTTGTCACTCCAGCGGTACCATGAGACAGCGTCTACGACCAACACAGGTAGAGCAACTCATCCAGGACGCCAAAACAATGTCTAGTGTCCAGAGCATGGAGGCGCTACCAGGAGACAGGCCAGGAAATCAGGAGATGTGGAGGAGGCCGTAGGAGGGCGACAACCCTGCATCAGGACCACTACCTCCTCCTGAGTGCAAGGAGCTACAGGAGGAGCACTGCCAGAGCCCTGCAGAATGACCTCCGGCAGGCCACAAATGTGCACTTGTCTGCTCAAACACTTAGAACCAGAGTCCATGAGGGGGGTCTGAGGAACCGGCGTCCACAGGTGGGAGTTGTGCTTACAGCCCAACACCATGCAAGAAAACACCAAGATTCTTCACAGATGAAAGCAGGGTCACACTGAGCACGTGTGACAGACGTGACACAGTCTGGAGACGCCGTGGAGAACGTTCTTCTGCTGCGTCCCACTTTGGCAGTGGGTCGGTAATGGTTTAGGGTGGCATTTCTTTGGAGGCCCGTCTCCATGTGCTCACCAGAGGCAGCCTGACTGCCTGTGGGTACTGAGATGAGATCCTCAGACCCTGTGAGACCACATGCTGGTGCGGATGGGCCTGGCTTCCTCCTAATGCAAGGCGATACTGGACTTCATGTGTGTCAGCAGTTTCTGAAAGTTGAAGGCACTGATGTAATGGACCGGCCCGCCCCTTCCCCAGACCTGAATCCAATAATCTGGGACATGATGTCTCTGTCCGTCCACCAACGTCAGGCTGCACCACAGTCTGTCCAGGAGTATGTGGATGCTTTGGTTCGGGTGAGGGAGGAGATCCACCCCAGGAGGCCAACCGCCGCCTCATCAGAAGCATTCCCCGACGTCGCGGGGAAGTCATACGGAAATGTGGAGGCCACGCCCACTACTGAGCCTCATTTGGACTTGTTTCAAAGACACTATACAGTGGGGCAGTCAAGTAGATTTTAACTGAATGAATTTGATGATGTCATAGCCACCGTAAAAAGAAAAAGTAGTGAGCATGGTGTCTGAATTGCTTTTTAATTTCAGGGCTCTACATAGTCCTGCATTATATAGTTTTTTAGTAGTTTGGGGTTAGGGCGGGAACTCGGACACAGCGATTGTCTGATTTTTAAAGAATTTAAGCAAAATTCTTAAAAAATCAGACAATGCGATTTAATAGATTTCCTTCTCATTTTGTCTGTCATGATTGAGGTTCACCTATGATGAAAATGACAGGCCTCTATAGTTTAGTATGAATCCACATCCAGGCCTCCATAGGCATGACCCTTTCTTGTGTGGTTGTGTTGTCAGCACGTGGTTTAAAGAGGCTCTTACCTTCAGAGTGTGGAGGTCTCGCTCCTCCTCATCCAGATCGGTCTCCCTGTCTGGATCTTTCTCAGGAGTCTGACTGCAGAGCGGCTCGCGGGTCCTGGACGGAGAACAGATACTTCAATTCAAACGGCGTTTCCACATGAAAACCGCTGCAACAACACAACAAAGATTAGATGCATTTCTGGACCAACAGCTCTCGTGTTTCAGTAAAAAGACTTTCAAAGGTTTGGCCTCTCATCCCTCAAACATTGTAGGTTTTAAAGTTTCTCTTTAGGTTTTGGTTTGTGTGGACACAACACTGGAATCGGTCTGGGTTCAGTGGATGAGGAGGCTAAAGGCAGAAAATAAAAATGTTGGTAATAATATTAGAAAAGCGACTAAAGATGCAGACAGTTCATCTCCAAACCCGTTTGTCTGATGAATCCAGGCCTTTGCCTCTCATCGGCCTCTTGGTGTCAGTGTTGTCAAACATTCCGCTCAGGGATTCACAGATGCCACTTTGGACTGACGCGGTCCTGAATAAAACGTTATGGAAAGTGTGAGGCGCTTCTCCCTGACGCGGCGAGCCGCGCCCATTTCCAGAGAAAGCCCAAAGGATGTGAGTGGTCTCCAAAGCCTCAACACGCTCAGAAACGGCGTGAACAGCATGAGCGACCCGCTATTTACCCCCCACCCTCCCTGTCACTTCGTCACTCCAACAGCTTGTAACTGAATAAACATTGAGCAACAACGTGTGGCGCCGTTCACCTTCGTCCCATTGTTGATCACAGAGAATCCTCAGCGTTCTTTGTGAGTAGAGAGGCGTTTCCCGGCAGAGCAGACTTCCCGGACAAAAAACATTTAAATGTGCAGAAGTGAAAGGAAACCTGTCGACACACGAGTCTCTGACACGAGAAACGTCAGAGCTACAGGACAGCCGCTTCAGCATCCAACGGGAAACTTCAGGAAGCTTCCCGGATGACATTCAGAGAGGCGTCTTCATCCATGAAGAAGCTGAAACACGGAGGACGTCTCCGGTTTCCTGTGAGGCCATATTGTGATGAAGCTGGACAAAGATTTCCTGCTGGAAGCTGTGAAAGCTCCTCATGCAGAGACCAGTAAGCAGATCATCTTCTCACATCTGAAACAAACATTTCCAATGCTTGGCTCTAAATATCTTGAGTTGTTATGAATTATAAGTAACAGATTTTAGAGCAAAGCCTTTTCTTCCTTGTCCAGCGTTTCCTGATTTTCTGAGAGTCCTCTTAGAAGAATGTGCTGACTGTGCTCCCCTGTCTTCATGGGCGCTCTTGGATCGTTCCGGTTCAGTAGCTGGACAAATAAATGAGAGAAAATCCCCCTCATCCGGCATGCTGCCTCATCAGCAGTTTCCTTTTCCGGTTCTCGTCTTTTGACATTGTTCCTGGTTCCAATGACTGTGCCAATGCTGCGAGCTGATAAGCTGAATCAGGTGTGTTGACACGAGAACACCAGTGCAACAACATTCAAACAGCACCAAATCCCCTTTGCTCCGCCCACTTTCAGGAACTCTTTACACAAAGACGTTCATTGTTGTTAGCAGCTGGATGTCTTTTCCAGCAGGACACCCTAAATGATCTGCTGCTGGAGTTTACCCCATGGTCTTTTGCCTGCTCTGCTGCTGTGATTGGTCCGTCAGTGGGCTGTTCGGAAAGATCTCCTCCATCAGCTCCACGGTGGATTTGCCCCTCCAGGGGTCCAGGAGCCGGGCCAGAGAGGGCTCCTGCAGGACCTAGGTACCATGACGGTGAAAACAGAATCACGTTTGAGCGGTGACATCGAGACCGAGGCAGACAAGCAGTTGGAGTAAAGAAAAACAGTGAAAGCAGCTTCATTAAGGTTTGACCCAGGACTTTGTGAATGGCAGCTCTGCCGTGGTATTCATACCCACCAGCTGGCGGGCCAGAGCCTGAGCGCGCAGCTCCTCACGCGTCTCCTCCCTCCTGGGCACCGGCTCATAACTGAGCTCCTCTTCAGCCGGGATGAAGGGCGGAGGTGGCTGTGGTGACGGCAGAAGGCCGACCGCGGAGGACTGCGGTGAGGAAGTCACGCTGTGAACAAAGGAAGGGAGAAACATCAACACTAGAAGCAAAAGCAGCATCATGATGACTCAAAAAGGAAAAGTCCAGATTCCCAACCTTTGCTCTGAATGCTGCTCCTCTTCCTGTTTGAACTCCAGAAGAGGTGGAGGTGGAGGGAAGTCCTCTGGGATAGTAATCTCCTGAAAGGGAGGTGGCGATGGAGGAGGAGGGGGAGGAGGGCTCTGGAGGAAGACCCCATCGAGGTCTGCTTTCAAAGAGGCTGAAGAGGTTTCCAGCGGCTGCTGGCTGACGGGACTGCAGAGGCTGGACTCCGAGATCCTCAGGGAGGACAGGTGCCGAGGGAGGGGGGAGGCAGGAGGAGAAGCTGTGCTCCCGCTGGGATTCCTGTTGGTGGAAATCTGGGAATGTGGGAAAGCGGAGGAGGAAGCAGCTGGGACAGGTTTCGGGTGCGTTCCCCTGGTGTCCAGACTGAAGGCTCTGCTTCTGTAGACGTCCTTGGTGGTTTCTTCTAAGACCGCGGCGTCACTCAAACTGTGTCGCGACTGTCTGTCAGCCTGCAGAGCTTCACTGCCGGAACCGACACCTCTGCTGCTGTTTGGGATGTCTGGGAAAGAGATGGCTTCCAAATTGGCCCGGCTCAGCCTCTCGCTGGCTTTCCACTCGGGACACACGGCTGTGTCCTGCGGGGAGAAGGGGCAGGGCAGGCCGACGGAGGCCGCCAACATGGAGGCGCTCTGAGCTCGCGGGCGCTCCGTGTTCCTCGGCCGGTCCCTGCGGGGGACGGGGGTGTGCAAGGGGTCTGAAAACAGAGCACAACCAGAACTGGACAAGAGTTCTAAAGAAACACAACGGAACTCAATGATGCTTAACGCTTCTGTCACCTTGAAGGGGTCCCACAGGCTGGAGGAGGTTCTCGGAGGACTGAGCTGTCCGTCCAGAGGGAAGCTGTGCTGCTGGAGGGATGTCAGCAGGTCTGAGGGGCAGACTGAGTCACAAAAAGGAAGAGTTTGGGTCAGCGCTGACGACAGGACGGCGTCATGACCGGCCGTCCAGAACACAAGGAGCCGCTGGAACAGGCCGAGCAGGTTTACCAAGCATCAGGTCATTTTGTGGTGAGGAAGAGCATCGGTGAGCTACACTTCACAGAGAATACCCCCCAATGTCACTGGTGGGGTAAAACCAACACATATTTATTTATTTTAGCTTTAAAATGTTCTGAAAAGCAGAAACGTCTGTTTATATGTTAGCTAACAAAAGGCGTTCTCTGCACGCCACACCGCCATGAAAGAATCCTCAAAAGGACACGAGCGCTTTTAATTATGCTTCCGTGATCACACAATTTAAACTTGACAGATGCACACAATTCCAGCACAGAGACAGGGGCTCGGACGTAAACTCAGAGTGAAATCACTTCAGCGGTCTGTGCAGGAAAAATCCTCTTCAACGTCTGCTCAAAGCCGCCCAGCGTCCTTCATCATCCTCAGTAAGCAGAGCTTCCGGGTCCGTGTCCTTGTTTATATTCAGATACCATTAAGATCTGAGTAAACACAGAATTCTTTCCGTGACCTCTGACCCCGGCTTTCTGGGAGCAAACACACTGAAGGGTCCGGGTCTAATAAATGGCAGGAGCTACAGTCGATGTTCTGTTTTGGTTCCTGTTCTGGTGCCAGGAACGTTCGTCTGTCCTTCCACATTCCTAAGTTTAGTTCCTACTTTAGTCTGTCTTCTTTTCTCATTTTTCCTGGATTTTTCCCCTCTTCATCCGATCATTGACTCGTTGGCTCATGCAGACCTCCAGCTTTCCTTTGAGCCAGCAGACATGCCAACCTTAAACTCTAATAAAGTACAGATTCCACACATCTATAGCTCCCCTCCTTTTGTTTTCCTCTTTCATCGTCTGCTGACGTCTATTCCATCCATTCTCATGGAAGCATGGGGATTTAGAATTATTTTGCTGCTAGTTAAGATTTCTGACAAATTCGTTTATGATCAGCTTATTTCTTAGTTCTTAAAGATTGATTCAGATGAAAACGGCATTTTTGGTGTATTTAAATGATCTTGTTGGGGTTTTCTGCTGATGGAGAACATTTTTAAAGAAAATTAAGCTTAAAATGGCGTTTCTGAGTATTTCTTTGTCCAAAGATGATGACAAAAAGGCCGTTTGACAGAGTTTGTAGGTGTGACGTAGAAACAAAGCTGGGCGGGGCCACAAGCTCCCAGCTCCGCCCCTTTCTGATCATCCTCCTGCAGACCAACAGATCCATGAACGTCTTTGTTCTCCTGGTCTGAGCTGGAATCTGGATCAGAACTGGACAGATGGATGGATCTGATGTTGCTGCTGTTTCTGTTGCACCGCTAATGTTATGTTGAAGTAAGCTAGTGGAGAGAGAGTGTAAACAGAGAGCTCTCAGGTATGTTTGATGGTGAGCGGGGTGGGGTTGCTCCACACACCAACAGTCCCGTCCACAACTCACAGGTGAATTTCTGATGAACTCCCGCATCTCTGCAGAAACTAGGTCCCATAAAACGACCCGGGTTTGTTGATTATGCCTTAAAATGGCATCATCATGATAAAAATACGACCTGAGTGGAACTTTAAGGCATTTCAATCTAGACTTTGTTTGATTCCATGGCTGTCAATTCTATGTTTTTGTCCGTGTTTGGGGACACATGACCTCATTTCAGATGGCATCACATTTACCTCTAGATTGATCTGGTGAACAGAAAACTTCCTAAACTCGGCGTCGGGGAAGATTGTTATTCCTGAACTCAGTGGCCACATAGAGTCAGTGTCCTTGGCTGCAGATCAGGCCCACATCACAACACCTCCACAGCCATGCTGAAGTAGATTTGTGCAGACAGTAGTGCTGATCCTATTTACCCAACATGCCGATATTCTACTGTTTTCTGAAAGATTTGGCCTCAATTCAGTAATAAAAATCTGTTGTGACAGAAAAGAAGGGCGGGGCTAAAGCTGAAGGTCTGAAGTTTGTTGTTGTGTGAAGTGTGAAGAAAACCCATCACAGGTGGTAGAAGTGGGCGTGTCACGCACCTGTCTGCTGCCAGGGGGCAGCGCCCAGACTCAGTGAAGGACACCCCAAACATCCTGACCCCGTCCTGAGGGAAACTCTGAAACACAGAGGATGGTGGAGTTGGGTCAGGTTTTAGGCGCGTCATCTGAGTTCATTCATGTGTTTGTTGTAATCCAAGACATCTGCTATTTGACCTCTCTGTCTCTGTGTCAGACCGTCAGTCCCTGACACACAGGGAGGCTTCAGGTCCATGACACGAATTCAAGCTGACCAAACACTTCTCATGTGCCGAGAAAAAAAATCAGAACCAGGAGATTTCTCCAAAACAACAAATATAGCGTTTTTTCCTATTATTGGAGGAGCAGAAGGTCTGGAAACCATCATGAATGAAAAGAGTGTTTCTTCAGGGACATCCTTGGCCCTCCCGCTGTGAACAAACAGCAAATGTGCGCCAAAAAGTGCAGAGAGGGCCGTGTTTGGCATGTAGGAAGCTCATTCCCACAGAGCCTGGGCAACACTTTGGGGTTCATTTAAGGTCACGACTCGCATGTCAATGAAGGTTTGAGTTGCGTTTGTCTGTGCTAATGTGATCTTTACTGCCATCTGCATCAGACGGCACCTTCTAGACACGATCAGCTCTCTGCAGACAAACAGGAAACGGACTCCGGGCTGAATGGGACTTTTCTGATGGACGACAGACGGTGCATCCAAACACCCGACACGTTTACTGGGAAACCAACACAACGGCAAACATTTGACCCTATTTGAGTCATGCATCTGGATGCTTGGCTTTTTTAAATTTAGGGTTAAGTTCAGCTTAACTTAGACAACACGCATAAAACCTACAAACTCTGTGAAATCAAACCATAAAATGTCAACATACCAAACACCAAGTCTCTGGAGGTCAGAGAACAATCATTCTGTTCACATATTTAATACACATTTAAACAGCTTAAATCGGTTCAGAGCTTCTTTTCATGCTAACATTGGGGTTAAGAAGCAGCAGCATTGAAGGAAAGACCATGAAGGAGGTGGAATGATCTGGTCGGATGTTCTATAAGATCGTGCTCGCCTATGCAGAGACACACTTCTGTAGAAGATATGGGAAGAAATGAAAAAGTTTGGTAAAGCAGAACTGAGGTGGGATTATATGAATTCACTTCTTCCCTTCCCTGATCGATCAATCAAACTCCTTTGGACAAACGTAATATTTAATCCTCTATGTGTCATATCCTGTTGGCATAAGGTCACCATTTAAAGGGTATTTGTAGTTTTTTCCAATCAATGTCCCGACTATTTATCCTGAGTTTGATCTATCTGTGTTTAGATGTACAGTTCTGCAGTTTGTTTAGTTTCATTCTGGTTTTGATTGCTTGAAATAAACCATTTCCAGATATGGGAACAGAAGACGCCTGCATGTCAAACCTCTTTCTGTCTCACATTCATTACATTTAGGCTTAGAAAAAACACTAATGGTTGTTAATGTTGGCAGATGTCACTCAAGCACGAACGATGCTTCTACATTAAATAACTCTTTTGGTAAAGCTTATTTTAGGAATAAAAGTTCACCAGACAAACAGATGCAGAGCATCAGACTTGTGCAGATCCCTGTTAGAATTATTCTGACGTAAAGTCTCCATTTTTTATCATCACAGTCCTGAAAGCGCGTGGGCTCCTTTTTTATTGAGAAAGTCCCATGATGCATTGAGTCTGGGCTTCCATGAGCATCCCAAATGTAGAAACATGGTCTAAGCTTTGGCCTGAGGGAAGTAGACTGCATCATATATATTCCTAGTTTATTTGTAGTTGATGGGTCTGGAAGTGTTTGATCTGAAAGAACGCTGGGCGTTTGTGAGAAACGGTTTCATCAGCGTCCTCGTCTCAGGATCTTCTCTGCTGTGTTGTTAAATTACAAACAGGTCCAGTGTGGAGACATTTCTGGTCCTGTTACCTGCGTCAGGGTTTCACTCGCCGGGGAGGACCGGGAGCGATGGTGATGAGGAGTGCTCGGCTTCGTCTCCAAGCGCTCCAGCAGGTCCTCGGCAGAGGCCGACTTCCCGGGCCTGCGGGACGGCCCCGCTCGCCCCAAAGCGCTGTTGGCCTGCCGGGGATATTCCAGGGCGGACTGTGGCCCGGCAGTCGGCCTGTGCCGGCCGGGGTTTGGGTCTCTGCTACGAAAATGACTCTGTCTGCTGACATCTCCTTCAGAACTCAGATCCAGAGTTGAGTCTGTTGAAGCACTGAGAGACCAAAGAAAAAAATCTTGATGATGCAAACAGCCGTCCTCATCTACCCATGATGCTTCACTGCATATAGATACTCAAAAGCATCAGACGTGGTGGTTAAGATCAGGTTTACCTAGAGGGCGGCTGTGCTGGCAGCCTTGGTGAGGTTACTCTGCCTGGGTAGAAGAAGTTGGACTGGAGGCCACGCAGGTCCGCTCCAGGAGGAAGAGTGGAACAGAAACCTCCGTCGCCTGATGGCAAGTTTGGATCTGGACCAAATTCCTGCAGAGAGAGCAAGCTGGAGGCGGACGAGAGGCTGATGGTGTCTGGAGAGACAGAAAAAGAAAGGAGTCTTTTTTGGAGAACATCAATGCTCTCTGCCTCCTTTCCCCCGGAACCGGACCTGGACCCACCAGTGTGGCTGCTGTATTCAGGCTGTAAGTAAACACTGTGAGGCCTGGGCCCGCCCCGCTGTCCTTCGGCGCCTCCTCTCTTTGCTCCTCTTTTCCTCTCCACATACTCTGCCAGAGCATCCTGCTGAGCCTGCCGCAGGTCGGACCTGGACGGAGCGCCCTGAGAAGCCTGGCTTCCGCCGTGGCGTGCTGCCAGTTCAAACATCTTCCTCCGGTCTGCCACGCTGGTTTCTGGCAGCCAAGAATCTGAGCGTAGAGTTAGTGGTTAGTGAAGGTTGTGAGTTTCTGGTTACCGACACTTGGAGCGCAAAAAAAAAAACCAAAGGAAGGGGGAAACTCGGAACACAAAGCTGACACTTCACCCCCGGACCAGACGGGACTTGGTTCATGGTGGACTGTGGTACAACGGTTAACCAGGTAAACCTTACCAGGTTCACCTTTCCAGCCAAACCTTTGCCGACGCTAAGCGTTGGACATCCATCCTTCCATCTCTCTCACTCTCACAGACCTAGGGTCAATTTAGAGTCACCGGTTAACCTATGAAGGATGTTTTTGGACGGTGGGAGGAAGCCGGAGAAAACCCACGCAAGCATGAGGAGAACAAGCAAACTCCTCACAGAAAAAAACAACTGGAGTTGCCTTCAGCACTGCACCACCATGCAGCCCAGGTTTGGACTTTTTAACCATTTTTCTTTACTAAGTTCTCCAAAACTTGGGAGGTGTATGATAAACGGCCCGACACAGGGGAGTCATGGATCCATACTTAAAAGCATCCAGATACGGATGACTGTGGGCCTTTTTTTGGGACCTTGTTTAAAACCAAAGCTCATGGAAAAAGAACAGAAAAAGGCGGGAAACTGAGAGAGGGACCACTGCCGAGGAAACGAGCAGCTTCCACATCTGAAGCTTTTTCCTTGAAAGATTGGAAGTTTTTAAATTAGCAAACAAAAACCTTTAAAGGAAATCTTTAGTCTGAGACTTTGATGGTAATAGGACTATTTAAGAAAGGCACTTTGAAATGAGGTTGAAGAAGAGTCCAAGGATTTACCTCCTCCACGCCTGAAGAGCCCAGCGGTCTCAGAGTCTGAAACTCCGACCTCATTCATGTTCTCCGGCTCGGAGTAGGAGCGTTTCTTCTGGTCCGCCGTCAGCCGCCTGCGGCCGCAGATCCTCATCAAAGCAGGAAGCCCGACCGGCGGGACCCTGGGCAGCGCTGGCGGACTCGGGCCTTGGACATCTGGACTGACGGCGTGTCTCTCCTTTGGAGTGTGAGGGGACGTGAGCGGCGGAGGCGACTGGGGCGTGATGACGATACCCTGAGGTTTGGGCATGGTCTTGGGGCCTTTTTTCTCCAGAGAGGGACACTTGGCAGGGACGGATGACAGCTGACTGCTGGAAGAAGAGACAGTGGGCGGAGCCTCAGAGGGATGGGCGCTGGAAGGAGCACTGAGGTTCCACTGCTTCATGGAAGGGTTCCAAAGGGCGGCGGTGTGAGCCTCTTTCAAGACGTCCCTGGAACATCTGGTCACAAAAGCTTTATGTGTCAAAATGCTGACAACCTGACCCGCTTAACGTTTCAGGGAGACCCCAAACCTGTTAGAGGATGCATCCTGCAGAGGGGCCTTTGCCTCCTGGATGTCCTGTCTCCAGGGAAAATCCTTGTTCGTCTCCGTTTCGTTGGATCCATCCAGCTGGAAGCTGCTGCGACTTCTCTGCAGGGCTGACATGGGATCTGCCGGGGTCCTGATCAACACACAAATGCAACATTTGTTGAAGAAAAAGGCTTCTGGTTGCAGATTCGGGTCTCATTCCTGGTCTCCACCTGGATCTCATGTAGTCGCCGCTGCCTCCTCTGTAGCTCATGGTCCTGTGGGCTTTGGTCCCTTTGGTGCTTCTCTCCAGCATACTTCTGAGGTCGTCTGCTCCACAGGGGCTGCTGCGGCCTTTGTCTGGTGCCTGAGTCAAAACGCAAAACCGTCAGGAAGCCATGCAGCCACTATCACACTCATCTGTGCAGTTTCATCACTAAGCCTGTGAACATGTCTGTGCCTTTAGTCAGAGAGCCGACACTAAAACCCTTCAAGCTCGGCGGTCCCTTCAGAGACCGGGTGGGTGGGGATGGGGGGTGTAAACTGTGTTACCCGCAGCTGAGCGGCTCTGTTGAGGCTGACGTTGGTGCTGAGACTGCGCTGTCTTCCCCCACATTCCCGCCGCTCAAAACGACTGACTTTTTCCAAAACGGACAGGCTGCGCGCCGGTCCTTGAATGACATCACTAACGTTGCTGTTGTCATGGTTACTGCCAGAGAAAGGAGCGTCGGGGCTGGCACATCTCTGGACCTCAGCGAGGGCGAGCTCCAGGCGGGTCAGCGGATTGTCCCGGTCCAGCTCTCTGTGGTCCCAGTGCTGATACCGAGGAGCTGCAGAGTCACCGAAGTGGCGAGAAGAAGGCTGCGATGAGGAAGAGGAGGAGGAGGAGGGTGGAGCCAAAGGCTGGGGCTGCTTCGGCACGTGGGAAGGAGGGACCTGTCCCTGGGCGAGCCTGGGAGACGAGACTGGCTCTGGTGGTGTGCTGCTCTGCTCCACTGGTCTACAAACAAACATGGAGAAAGCTTTCCTTTAGATACGCCCTCTGCAAAAAGATGGATTTACATCCCTAAAAATGAACTAAATCCTTTTGTCTCCAATAGAAAAGCTGGAGTTAAGACTCAAAAAACTAGAATTGCTATCATTTACTGTCCTTATTTTGGAAAGTAAAATGTAGATTTCTGTTCACATGAACAACAGCTAGTTTTAGACTTGAAGAAGATTTATTAAGATGGACCAACTAAGATTCTTATTTTGTTCACATTTTGTTCTAAAATGAGTCATTTCAAGGTATAACAATAGTGTTTAAAAAAGAATCTCATTTCTGGGCTGTAGAACATTTAATTTGAAGTAATTCTATGAAATAGTAACCTTTTTTAGCTTATTTTTCCTTTTTTGAATGCTTGTGTGAAACTTCTTGTTTTATTATTGTTAATTCCAAATTCCATGCTGCATGAACAGATCCTTTTCCTGCTTTCTAGTGATTTTCTTCTGAGAATTACAGATGGATCAGTGCACAATTATGAGACTGTTCTTCTGTTCTGGGCTTGGAAATGTTCTAGATTGTTCTGTCTAAACATTAATCCTGTCTCACATTTTTTACATTTCAGCCACAAAAGTCTGCTTTGGTTCTTTCTACTTAATCTCTAAAGTCATGTTTTTCATCCCCACGTTTCAACGTTTTCTTGAAGGCAGCTTTTGCTGCCCTTCCAACCACAGCCTTGTTGGTTTTAACAAATCCTGTAATGTTTAACGTTTGGTTGACACATCTGCCGTCCGTACTGTACCTGTTCTGGTCTCCCCAGGAATAAAGCGGGGCGTGGTGGCTCTTCCTTTCCTGTGTGAAGATGCTTTTATGGCTAGCACCTGAGTGGACCTGGCTAATACTGACATCCTGGCCTTGTTCTGGTGGAGGCCCCTGGCTCGTTTGGGATTGAGACTCTTGAAAGCTCTGAATGTGAGGCCCCCAGCCGACTGGGCCCAGGAGCCCGTTCAGGCCTTGGGGCTCCTGTCCAGCGCTGTTTTTGTTTGGTCTACAGGATCCAGAGCTAGAGTCCTGCTCTTGGTGCCTGGGAAAAGCACAGCAGGTTGTTATCAGAAACCCTGATGGAGGGATTTGTGGGAGGTGCACCTGCTCTAGGTAAAGACCTGAGGAAGCCTCACCTGTTTGCCTCCATTGTCTGAGTCCTGAGCTGTGCAGAGGCGGGTGGAGGGTAAGGGGGGTGGGGGCACGGTGAAGGAGTGTGGCTGTTCCTTTCATCGGTCCGTGTTTCTGGAGGTCCTTCAACCGTGGGAGCGGCGCTCTGAAGCCCCTGGCTGCTCTCCTCGACTCCACAGAGACCCGGGCCCGGGCCGGAGCTTGGCATGTGGGCGTAGTGCGGCTCCGGCTGGGCGACTGGGAACACGCTTGTAGGAAGAACGGTCCGGGCGGACTGCGGGGTGGGACTTGCAGAGGGTGTAGCGGGGGAGGGGGGCTGGAGAAATCCCCCCCCTTGCCGCGGCTTTGTGGTGGGGCTGCTCTCCGGACTCTTCTCGATGACGGTGTGGAGCTGACCCTCCATCCCGTACAAACCTTTAGCTGGAAACAGTTCATCTGTGAGATTTCTTTCAATTCTGTCCATCAATAACTCATGCAGATGGGTCCCTTTGGTTCTGAACGGGACCATAAGTGGGGTGTACCTGAGACGGGGGCCACAGGGCCGCTGGAGTGATGCCAGGAACCCTTCTGCAGAGACCTGAAGGAAACACAACGAGTGGTTTAGATCCACGGAGACAACAGCAAAGGATCTGGGCTGCACCACGTCTAAAATAAGGAAAATACATGTCAATATGAACTAAAGTAACATAACTGAAAAAACACTCAAAGGGTCTAGACCATGAAAAATGAACGTTTGGAGCTTTGAAGTGTTCTATAATGTTCATTTCTCACTAAAAACATCCCCCAAGGCGGCATTTGGATCCATTCACACCTTTCTGAGTATTTCCATAAAAACCTGCTCTCTGAGCACCAGCCCCTCCCAATCCATGAAAACGGGTGGGTTCTCACATTGTGATGTCACAAAGCGAGGAACAGCCCCTTCCAAATCCAAATCAAATAAAAACAGAACTTTATTTATAGAGCACTATTCAAACAAATGCAGTTCAAAGGGCTTCGTTCAAAACATTTTCCAAATTTAAAAAGCCAGACAACAAAAATAGATGAAATAAAGAAACACATTATGCCCCCCCCCTTACCCACCCATCCACCCCCACACAACACAACAGCATAAAGTGAGACAGAGAAGATGTGAAATGGAAATAGAAATAGAGATCTGGCTTGATACTAAGTGTCCACATCAGTGACACCCCCCCCCCCCCCCACTGTTGACCCCTCCAGTCACAGCAAGGAGGCTGACCCGGGAGATACCACTGCAGCGACCCCCTTCACTGAGAAGGGTCACCACTGATGTGGAGGATCCCTGGAGTTACAATCAAAATGTAAAGGAATAAAATATATGAAAGTCAAATTAATAACCAAATACATAGAAACACAATTAAACAAATATGTACATCCAGATATGGATGTGAATGATGTGAATACAAACGTGAGCAGAGAGTCTGAATTAGCGAACTAGCTAGTCCAGCTCTCTAGTTTTTTACTGGTTAAGGATTAGAGCGGGAATTCAAACCTGTCCAACGTTTTTCAAAGATATTTCTCAAAGGAAACCTCAAACACCTAACATGGCCCATATGAACAGCACACAGAGGGACTCATGGCAAATGAGCCCATTTCATCATACTTCCACTTTAACCTATGATGAAGGATGAGCAGCTTTTTTTCCTTTTGCTTTTCTGACTTTAAAATTACTTTTACAAATGTACTTTTTCTCATTTTCAAGGAATAAAACTAAAAGATAAGCTCTGGTTTCAAACTCACTGCTTCTGCGTTTTTGTTCAGTTTGTAGTTAAAATGACAGAAATCATGAAACTGAAATTTGAGGGGTTTTTGTTTCAATGATGGGGTCACGTTAGGTCAAGCTTTGCTCCCCTCACCGCAGTGACCGGGCGTTCTCCAAACTGGACCAGGAGTTTGGTCTCTCGTGGTTCCTGATGGCTGCGAAGCTGTCGCTGCGTCTGGGTGGAGCGGGCGCCCCCTTCAGGCTCTCAGAGGAACTGTGGCTGATTGTTGGGCCCCATATTGGTCCCACACTGTGCCTGTTCCAAGCTGGGATGCCACCGCTGTTGTTCCCACTGGTGCTGCTGCTGTTGCCACGGTAACAGACTCCAACTGAACAGGTACGGTAGACACGGACAATGCTTTTAGCTACTTCGGATGGAACGCCAGAGATCCTGCGTGGGACAGAAGCGGCGCCGTTACCTTCCCGGCCAAGCCCTGGTTTGAGCCCAGCTCTGGAGTTGCTGCTCCCCAGCGTGGAGGCGGAGCCAGAGCCGAGCTCCGGCTCCTGACAGAGGCCCTGCTGGTCGTCATGCACTGACCGGACACAGCGCATGTCAGCCTGCAGCATCTCTGCACTTCCTCCTGCTCTCTGAGGGACGGTTTCCAGAGAATAGCAGCGCTCTGGACTGAAGGAAGGGGTGGAGGCAAAATACTCGGGGATACTGGAGCTGGTGGAGAAGGATGAGTACGCCGAGTCCCTCTTGCTGTGCAGATGATCAATGCTGCTGGAGGACCTGGAGAATGGAAAAAATGGCTTGATTGGAGAACTGTTGGTGATGCATGAACAGAGATGTGTGCGGCTGCGTTAACCTGGCAGAGGACAGCTGCTGGCAGGAGGAGTACGTCGACTGGGAGGCCGAGTGGCCGTGCAGCTCCACTGGGTGCTGGCGCTGGGCCACAGAGTGAAACTGGGAGGACTGGGGTGGGTCCAGGCTCTCCATGCTGCCCCTGGAGCTGTACTGGTCTGGACTTTTTCGAAGGTATCCTTCGCCAGAGTCAAACCCACCACACAGATTGGTTGTTGAGGCACTGAGAGGCACCAGAGGAAATGCAAAGGTTATCTGCTACTCTGACACGGTTTACCTTCTGAATGAAACAACGTCTGACTTTAAGTCAAGTCTGGATTTAGCTTAAGTTGATATTTGCCACAGAATATTATATTTATATTTCAACTGCAACATTCCCAAGCCCACCATCAAGACTTACAGGCAGACTGAGGAAGCTTTTGTGGAAAAAGGTTCCTTCAAATGTTTGTGTGTAAAAATATGAACATGAGTGCAGCTGGCTGTGATGTTAGGGTCTCTATACTCAGTACAGTCTCTGTGTTTATCCCCTTAAAGCAGACAGAAACTAGGCTGAAACTTTCATGCTTCATTCAGAGCTGCTGCTCCATCTCCTCCCTCTGATTAACTGACTGGAATGGAAACGTGTGGCCTTGATTGTCTACGTCACAGCTTGACCCAGCAAGCCCCTCAGCCGGACTAAATGCAATTAGTGCGCCGGAGAAGAGGACGGTCTGCATTTTCCTGCGTGTTTGTCGGACTTGACGGCTGCTCGCTCCTATAACCACGAGCCCAGCTGGACGCAGAGGTCTTCAGAGGACAAACTCTGGTCCTGCTGCAGCAGATCGTGGTTCCTGAAGTCCTCTTTATGAGCTTTCAGAGAAAGAGTCAGATTAAAGTTGTGTACAACGGCGTAGGTGTGTGTGTGTGTGTGGGGGGGGGGTGCATTTATAATAATAATAATAAATTTGATTTTCTGGACACTTAACGTCGCCTCACAGTACAAAAGATAAGTAAAAGCATAAAAACACAACAACAATAACAGAAATGAGTTAAAACAGCAGTTTAAATCTGATGTGCTGAAAGAACGATGAAAATGTTTTGAGATGTTTAGGGAACTGAGAAAGGGAGTCTTTATAATGTAGATCAGAGGGGGGGGGGGGGCTCTAGAGCTCCTGAATGCTCTGCCCCCCATGGAAATGAGACGGGACCGTGGAGCAGCCAGTGGAAGGGAGGAAGAGGATGTGAGGGAGAAACAAGTGGGAGGAGCAACAGTCAGGAGCTCTGCCGGATAAGGAGGGGCGGGGTCGTGGAGGGGCGGGGTCGTGGAGGGGCGGGGTTGTGGAGGGCTGGGAACCAGTGAAGCTGCTGTCAGACGGCCGTAATATGATGGAGGGAGGGGCTTTGGGTTATTATTCCAGCAGCTGAGTTTTGAACCAGTTGAAGCTTACGGAGGTTTTTTGAGGAGGTCCAGAAAGGAAAGAGTTACAGTAATCGATACGGGAGGTGATGAGACTGTGAGAGGGGGACGGAGACGACGAATGCTACAAAGATTATGTCCTATCAGGAACTCTGGACTGGCAGTGGCTCAGGCAGTTGAGCGGGTCGGCCAATGATTGAAGGGTCGGCGGTTCGATCCCTGCTCCCCACAGTTAACAGTCGTTGTGTCCTTGGGCCAGACACTACACCCTCCATGCCTTCAGTGTGTCTCCACTGGTGTGTGAATGTATGGATGTCCCGGTGATGGTCAGAGGGGCTGTAGGCGCGAACTGGCAGCCACGCCTCTGTCAGTCTGCCCCAGGGCAGCTGAGGCTGCATCAGCAGCTACCATCACCAAGCATGAATGATGGACACACTGGAGGAATTTGAGCGTCTGGAGTAGCAGATAAATCTAATCCATTATAATTAGTATGAAACTCTATGGTCTTAAAAAAGTTCAATTAAATTCATGTCCTAATGACATAACCAATAACCCCCCGACTTAACACAAAATACCTTTTAATGGGCAATTTTCTGACTTCCTTTCCATGTGAGAAGAATTTAATGATCAAATGAAAGCACGTGTTGGGTGCTGTGGCCGGTTTCTATCCCAAAAACACGTCAGTGACCCTAAAGTACACCAACCATCCAAAATGACAAAAATGGTAGACTTTGTGAGATATTTTAAATGTTTAAAGATGAGCTGGGGGGATTTCTGGCCTGAAGCGGGTTAGCATAAAGAGAGCCTGAGCCTGAACTAACACTGCAGTGCAGTATGGGAAAATGAAAAGACGCCGCGTTTGGACTGAACCACACCGCAGACATAAAAACACAAGAGAGACAGAAGTGTGAGTGCAGCCCAGGCGCCCCACACACTGACCTGGCATGGTAGCTATGGGGCCAGGCGCCGCTCATGGTGTCCACGGCTCTCTGCTCCATCTCCTGCTGACACTCGCTGAGCTTTGCCGAGTGCCATGAATGAGGGCGTGAAGCCGGCTCACTGCGTCTGTGAGGGAAAGCAGGCGGTTTCAGCACATGTGCAGATGCAGAACGGACCAGCTGAGAGCGCCGACATCCAGCATCACCTCGACAAACAAACCAGGGAATCCCGGCTGTCTGTCATTATCTGGCATTCTGTAGTCATTGGTCAGTAATGCTGCTGACCTGTAGACCCTGTTGATGAGTTACTGTGTTTATGGAGCTCCTCCTTTCAACCATCATCTCTAGAGGCTCCAGAACAGAAGACCAGAACGGAGCCCGCCCTCCATCAGCTCCTTCATCCTCCTAAGTCATTGAAAGAATGGCTCGCTATCATTACTACAAAGGAAAACCAATTTCTCAAAGATTCAACTCTTCAATCCTGTCAGGCTTGTCGTCATAAATGCTCAGAGGGAAGACTGAAAAGAAAGCGCTCAAGCCGGTTGTTCACACGTGAAAGCAAAATCTAATTCCTGTCGTCGGTTCAAACACAGCAAACCATTTTGAGGCTTAAAAAGCAAAACTCTTCATGTTTTCATGACACCCAAAAGCGTTTAAAATGGTCATCCTTTGGGACACAAACCCCTCTAACTGCTCTGAAACTTTGTGAAAACGTTTGTCGTTTCATCCCAACCTTCAGCCTTTGGGGTGTGTTTGTATTTGTATAATTAGCGGTGCAACAACAACAGCAGCAATATCGTAGCTATGCACCATCTCCATGGGTCACCTGCAGCGGGATGAGAGGAGTGAGCAAAAGCCAAAGTACAACTCTCCTGAAGCAGATGACCGTTCCTGCAGCATGAGGCTTTCAAAAGCTGGAAGTATGCTGAGGAAAATAAAGCGGGGAAAATAAGTATTGAACACGTCAACATTTCTCTCAAAAAAAACTATTTCTAATCGAGCTATTGACACGAAATTTTCACGAAATGTCGGCATCAACCCAAGTAATGCACACATAGAAAGAAATCCAAACATTTATGTCCATAAATGAAGTTATGTGTAATAAAGTGAAATGGTACAGGGAATAAGTATTGAACACATGAAGAAAAGGAGGGGTAAAAAGGTCTGGCAAGCCAAGAAAGCAGCTGGAGTTTGTCAGTATTCAGAAGGTTAACCTGCCCCCTATTAGTGCAAAGTAATATCAGCTGGTATAGTCCTGATTGATGCCTTTTAAAAAGGTTTCTCACCAGCAAGATGTTAGACAAGAAGCATTGCATGATGGGTAAAAGCAAAGAGCTGTCCAAAGACCTACGCAACCTTATTGTTGCAAAACACACTGAAGGCAATGGTTACAGGCGCATTTCTAAACTTCTGAAAGTTCCAGTGAGTACCATTGGGGCCATCATTTGGAAGTGGAAAGAACACGGCTTTACCATAAACCTGCCACGGCCAGGTGCTCCTCGCAAGATTTCAGACAGAGGAGTCAGAACAATCATCAGAAGGGTTCTCCAAAAGCCCAGGACCACTCGTGGAGAGCTTCAGAAAGACCTGGAATCAGCAGGTTAGTTGTTTCAAAGAAAACAATAAGTAATGCACTCAACCGCCATGGCCTCCATGCAAGCACACCACGCCAGACTCCATTTTTGAAGAAGAAGCCTGTTGAAGCTCGTTTGGAGTTTGCGACACAACATTTGGATAAACCCATGACATTCTGGGAGAAGATACTCTGGTCAGATGAGACCAAAACTGAACTCTTTGGATGTCATAAGAAACATGTTTGGAGGAAAAATGGCACCGCACATCACCCCCAAAACACCATACCAACAGTCAAGTTTGGAGGTGGGAGCATCATGGCGTGGGGCTGTTTTTCAGCATGTGGTACTGGTAGACTTCATATCATTGAAGGAATAATGACTGGAGAAAAGTATGGAGACATTCTTGATCAGAATCTGCTGTCATCTGCCAGGCTGCTGAAGATGAAAAGAGGGTGGATCTTTCAGCAAGACAACCATCCCAAGCACACAGCCAAGGGAACACTCAACTGGTTGAAGAAAAAGAAAATAAAGCTGCTAGAATGGCCCAGTCAATCACCAGACTTGAATCCAATTGAAAATCTTTGGAAAGAACCGAAGATCCGGGTTCACAGAAGAGACCCCCGGAACCTTGAAGATTTGAAGGCAGTTTGTGTGGATGAATGGGCCAAAATCACACCTGAGCAATGTATTCCACTGGTTTCTCCATACAGGAGGCGTCTTGAGGCTGGAATCACCAACAAAGGTTTTTGCACTAAGTATTAAATAAATTTCAGTAAGCGTGTTCATTACTTATTCCCTGTGCCATTTCACTTTATTACACATAACTTCATTTATGGACATAAATGTTTGGATTTCTTTCTATGTGTGCATTACTTGGGTTGATGCCGACATCTGGTGAAAATTTCGTGTCAATAGCTCGATTAGAAATATGTTTTTTGAGAGAAATGTTGACGTGTTCAATACTTATTTTCCCCGCTGTATGTACAAAGAAAAGTCTGGAACAAGCAAAAGAGGATTCAGATTCTAGGAGTGCTAATGTAGCATTAGCACTTGTTCCCATCTGTTTTCTCTGCTGAAGAAGAGAAAGAGTGAACAGTTGTGATTCTGCAGCTGCTCTTTAAATGCATCTTTGTGTTGCTGGTGCTGATGGTTGGACGTGCTGTTTCCCAGAGAGCTGCACCTTCCTCCAGGCTCACACCCCAGGCATGCTTTCCATTTGTCTGTTGGCCTCCTTTCATCAGGAACAGAACCAGCATTCACAGCAGCAGCAGCAGCAGCACATGCCTGATGAGGCTTCAGGGGATCATCCACTCAGTAACAGACTTCATCATCAGAAGAGGAGCAAGAAAACGGATCGGCTCAACGGGAAGTTTGGTCCCACAGGGTCTTAGCACACACACACACATGCACACACACATGCAGACACACACACACACACAGCTGCACTGATGGAGGGCAAACCTGCAGACCAGCCCAACCTCTCAACTTCACATTCCTCCGGTCAATTTTCAAGAAAATTTGAAAGCTACGTCAGTCTGGAAAAGCCATGAGCGGCTCAGCCAGAGCAGACCGTGGGAGGAAGACGCTGAGTGAAGACGAGGGACCTCCTTCCTCTTTGGGGAACAGTTGTGGGTGAAAACGAGGTCTGGGGGGCCGTTAGCTTTGTTTCCCCTGTGAACATTCAAGAATGAGCGTGGTCAGAAGTTTGGGAGGGTGAGCAGCTAGAAAGCTGTTCAGATTGATCAGCGCTTCTCAGTTATTTGCTCTTACGCCCCCCCCAGGAAGAACTTGACCTTTGGTGCCCCCCCAGTGACTTCAACCGTCATTAGTATAATTAATCAAGCTGCTAAAGTTAAAAGTATATCCTTGCTAAACACTGCGTCTTTAAAAATCAACTTATAAACAATCAATAACTTTATTTGAATTGTTTTCACACATTTCCCTTTATTTTGGAAAATGACATTTTAATCTGTAGTAAACTCAGAACATTACTGGCAGACTTATTGAACCATTTAAGACTAAAAAAATAAAATGAAGTGAAATCAATATATTATAAATTCAAATTGCATGATATGTTGCAAATGTGGCGACATGATTAGGACGTATCATGTTAAGTGACGCCCTCATTTTTGGGCTTCATACCGTCCGCGGTCAACACTTCCAGAAAAAGTGAACACAGCGGCCTTTCCTCATTTCCCACCACAGCCTCAGTGAATCCGAGCGCTTTCTCCGCTTCATCCTCGCTTTCAGGACAGTTTTGGTTCTCCTGTTTCCTCCGTCCCTCTATACGTCTCTTTTCCCGCTCTCTGTGCGTGGACATCGCGGTCGCTGTGGGGTTCACTGTCTCATAACGATGATCCCGGGTTGTCCTGCATCCGCCCTCCTGGCATCACATCAGCTTCAGGAGCAGCATTATGTCACGTTCTTCACAGGAAGCTTCCAGAAGATTGGGCTGCTACCAAACAGTCGCATGGACTGCAGTGGCTGCTGGGTCTGCATGGCCGAGACGTGAAGTGGAGGCGATGAGACGTCTAACCACCACTGCGTCCTCACAAGGCTAGATCAGACATGGAGAATCATGCGGCTGGGGTTTTTCTGTGAGCTGAATGGTTGATTGATGGCATGACGTTAGCAAACGGACACTTCAGGTCCAAGAAAAAAGAAGGAACCACAAAGATCTGCTGAATGAGTATAGTGAGGAAGAGGAGGAGAACCAGCTCTAAGGAGGAGCAGCAAAACATCCTCTGGAGAAGAGAAGAAGAAAAAAAGGATCTGCTCTCCACACACGCTTGATGGACTGGCAGGCCTCTACGCAGAGATGTTCTGATGGTCCAGCACAAGTCCTGACTCGACCCACCCGCCTGTCAGAACCAAGAAACCCGGGCCTCAATGGTCCTAAGCTGAGCCCATTTTGGAAACTGTGGAGAAGAAGCAAAGAAAAGGAAGTCTTCTCTCTAAAGACAGAAAAGCTGGACTTCTTTATCACTGTGTGACTGTTGCTGCCTTCTCCAAAGGTTTAGAAGTTTCATTGGAACTCATGATAAACTCATGATAAACTATGCCATGGGCTCCTCTCAGGTGTGACTAAACCAAAGGTTTGAGCTGCAGGAGCCCATCCTGTGCAGAAAGCAACAGTCCAAGCATCCTTCCATCTTCAGAACCCCATGGAGGGTTGCTGGAGCCTATCCCAGCTGCTGTTATGGCACATGGCGTATACTTCTGTAGTGCTTTTCTAACATTCACACAGTGCCTTCGCCAACCGCAATCGCCAGGAGTATTGTGGGGTGCACTGCCTTGCTCAAGGACACTCCGACATGGAACCGAACCTGCAATATTCTGGCTAGAGGTTGACCGCTCTACCTCTGCGCCATGGCCGTCCTACTGTTGTCGAAGGTACACCCTGGACAGTCACACACCCACACACCATGACCCGCATTGTCTCCCTGCAACACATGCAAACTCCCTTTGAACAGATTTGACCGTTATCAAACAGGCCATAAGAACGGAGACGTAGATGAGGGTGCTAGTTCCATTACCCTCCCTGGAAGCATCTTCATGTTTGCCATCTCCCCTCTCTCAGTATTTATTCTCAGAGGTAAACAGGAAATGATCTTATCTGGCTAAGACGGAGACAGAGGACATAAAAGCCAACATGTCTGTGGACCACAGGGACCTGGGTAATGACAGGACATGACTCGAATGCCTCAACACCTTATCAGGGCAGCTGCTCTTGTGTGCTTACATTCAGGCCCTAAAACCTTTATGAAAATCGAATTGGCTGACATTTAATCTTATTTAGATTAAGAAATTCAACAAGGCCTTTTGCAGATTTTGCCCACATGTTTAAATCAGGTCAAAATGTTGACGTTTATGTCCCAAAAGGAGCCAAACATTTACTATCTCTGTGTGGAAATGATTCAGGGGTAAGACGTTTGACTGCTCTAGATCATAAAGGAGATCCAGTAACAACATCTCAGACCCTGCAGGCCTCAGGGAAAACAACTCAGATCTGAAAAGTCCAAGAAACTACAAGACTTCCCACTCGTTATTCTTTGGATCAACCGCATCAAAGTCTCACTCTGAGGCACGGCGGTGGAGGGGTCAAGATTTAGGCCACGGCCAACTTTGTATTCAGTAGAGTATAAATGTAATGGCATCCAAGCTCAAATCTGTGTGACAAAATAATCCACATCAGAATCACTGAATAGAAAAATGGGAAGTCAGCGAATTTGGGCGGGTCTCTCAAAGGCCACGCCTCTAAAAAAAAAGCTTTTACAGTTAACCAAATTGGGTCAAAGTTCTTAAGACACAAGCTGAGGAAGCGATGGATATATTGTATTTTTCCCTGTGATTGTAACGGTTTTAGTTTCTTTACTTTTGTTTTCTAGTTGTCTTTTGTTTCTTCATGTTTGGAGTTAACTTCCTGTTTTATTTTGTAGGTTTTCCTGTTGTGTTGTTGTTGTTTCGAGTTTTACTTTTGGTCCCCATCTGCCCTCGTTGTTTCCACCTGTGTCTCGTCAGTCCTGTGTGTATCTAAGTCCAGTCTTTCCCTTCCTCTGTGCTGCTCCATAGTTTGTAGTTTTGATGTTCCCGGTTTCCATCTCTTTCAGTGTTTCAGGTTCTCGAGTGTTTCAGTGCTGCTCAGCAGTGGTATTTTGGTTAAGTTATTAAAGATCCTGTTTCCTGGAACCTCCTGCCTCATCCTCCTCTCTGCACCTGGGTACTTCCTCATTCCCTCCTCCGTGGCAGTGATGACACAATGGAGGAGGATTTTGATTTTCTTTAGTTCGACTTATAGTCGTAGTAGTTTCATGTCCAGTGTGTTTGGTTTTTATAATATTAGACCGGCTAATCAAGAGATTATAAAGAGACAGATTATTGCATCCTATTCAATAAATGCACACACAAAACATCTGCTGATTATCAGTTTAGTTCAGTAGAAGAGAACAATCTGAAGCAGAGAGGCCAAAAAACAGATCCTAAAAACAGGAATTAAAGCTCTCTGATTATTTCAAAGCAAAAGTCAAACATGCATTTTTTTAAATAAGTGTTGCTTTTTCGTGTTTGCACTTCTACAGTGAAAACCTTAAATAAAGCAGATAAATCTGAGTGGAAAGACACAACGGTGACAGACTGGAGAGGCTGGCTGTGACCCGTTTTACCTGGAGGTGAACCTGAGGACTTTGGAGATCAGGCCAGTGGCTAAACTGTTGACGCTAGCCTCGGATGGAGAACGACAGAGCGCTCCATCTGAGCGGCCCAGCTCCAGCTTCTTCTGCTTCTTCCTGAGCTTCCGGCGGTAAAACACCTCCAACAGTTCCATGACGGCTGATTCCTGTCCTCTTTCTCTCCGTTTGGCTCCTACGACGCCCTTTTACGTTTCCCCTCACACACCATGGCCCACACTGCCAGAGGAATTGGATCCTCCTGCTCTTCCGTTTTCAAAAAGGACTCCTTTCAATATTATAGACCGACTTGAACTGTTGAACGCGTCTTTTCATCAAACCGGTGCACTGCCAGCAAACATGTCCGTTTCAGAGCTTCTCCACTCCTGTTTGCTGTTGGAACTCCATCCAAAGTGGTTTCTGTTGATCTCGTGTCTCCCACATTCAGATCTGCCTCTTGTTTCAGCCCAAGGCTGGTGGGGGGTGGGTGGGCGGGGGTGGACTCACGCCGCCCGTGTCCACAGCCCTCAGTTCGTTAAGCACATGCAGCAATTACGCATCATTAGGCCACTGCGATGTAAGCGTGAAGTAAACATCCTCCAAAAAGCAGCAACTGGAGAGGTGGGGTGTGAGCGAGAGACACTGCATTTCTGAAGATAAGAGAGGAACCGAAGAGGAGGGAGAAAAAAAAGGGAGGAAGGGCGAGGATAATGAGTGGCAAGATGGCGAGGGAGAATGGCAGCCGGGAGATAAGTTTGGTTAAATCGTTTGGGTGGAGATAGAAAGGAATGAAGCAATGATTGGACTGATAGAGGAGAGATGGGAGAAAGAGGGGAAGTGGAGAGGCAGATAAAGGAGGGGGGGTAAATAGAGGTGAAGGGATGGAGGAGAGAGAGCATTCCTGTCTCTACCACACAAAACTGAACTAAAAACTTTAGACAGAAGGAATAAAAAGTGCAAAGGAGATGCGAGGAGGAGGGAGGCGAAGAGGGAGGACAGATAAACAGAAAGACAAGGAGCTGAAAACAGGAAACCAGTGTGTAATTGCAGCAGAGTGGACTTTAAGGCGGTGGGGAGGAAGACGTCTCATGATGCAGTACGTGGTGCTGCAGTAAACAATGAGCTCATTATCGCAGACTGCTTCTTATCATCACAGAAAGACATCCAAAAACACAAGCAAGGGTCAGGGTCACTGAGGAGACGGCGCTTCAGGCTTGTTGGTTACTGTTAAGTGAAAACCGTTTTTAAAAAAGTACATTAAATTAGAAAGAACTGCCGGATAGAGGAACCATGACCGCCGTGCCATCTGTGGTCTTCAAAGGAATCAGCTTCACTGCCTGATGTGAAAAAGTTGATCACGTATCATCAGGAAACATGTGACACTGTTTATGGGTTTCATGTAGAACTACGGTGGCCGAGAGGTTCAAGACACGCTTACATTTAAGATACAACAACATGTGATTTAATTTATGAAAATTCAAGATGGCAACCTCTTCCCCAGGTCAAAAGTCAACGACTTAAACTGATGGCGTGTACAAAACTTTGTGAAAATTGCTTTAATGTTTTGTGGGAAAATGTGAAATATGCCTAATTTCTCACTTTGCCACAAATTGACCACCAAGCTGTAGGTCTTCTTCTCCTATCTCCTTCTTCTCCAATTAGCTTCCTCCGTCTGTCTTCATCATCTACCAGCAGCTACCTTCATGTCTTCATCCTCTACCAGCAGCTACCTTCATGTCTTCATCATCCTCTACCAGCAGCTACCTTCATGTCTTCATCCTCTACCAGCAGCTACCTTCATGTCTTCATCTTCTACCAGCAGCTACCTTCATGTCTTCTTCATCCTCTACCAGCAGCTACCTTCATGTCTTCATCATCCTCTACCAGCAGCTACCTTCATGTCTTCATCATCTACCAGCAGCTACCTTCATGTCTTCATCATCTACCAGCAGCTACCTTCATGTCTTCCTTCTCTGCATCCAGAATCCTCCTCTCTGGTCTTCCTCTAGACCTCTGGCAGCTCTAGACTCAGCATCCTTCAGTCTCTCCTCTGGACATGTCCCAATCATCTCAATCTGACTTTATCTCCAGAACCTCTACCATGTGCTGTTCCTCTGATGTTTCCACCTGTGTCTCGTCAGTCCTGTGTGTATCTAAGTCCAGTCTTTCCCTTCCTCTGTGCTGCTCCATAGTTTGTAGTTTTGATGTTCCCGGTTTCCATGTCTTTCAGTGTTTCAGGTTCTCGAGTGTTTCAGTGCTGCTCAGCAGTGGTATTTTGGTTAAGTTATTAAAGATCCTGTTTCCTGGAACCTCCTGCCTCATCCTCCTCTCTGCACCTGGGTACTTCCTCATTCCCTCCTCCGTGGCAGTGATGACACAATGGAGGAGGATTTTGATTTTCTTTAGTTCGACTTATAGTCGTAGTAGTTTCATGTCCAGTGTGTTTGGTTTTACTATCAAATAAAGCTAATCAAAGAAGTACCAGGCAGTTATTTGCATCCTGTTCCAGCCGTACTTTACAAAACATCTGCTGATTATCAGTTTAGTTCAGTAGAAGAGAACAATCTGAAGCAGAGAGGCCAAAAAACAGATCCTAAAAACAGGAATTAAACCTCTGATTATTTCAAAGCAAAAGTCAAACATGCATTTTTTTAAATAAGTTTTGCTTTTTCGTGTTTGCACTTCTACAGTGAAAACCTTAAATAAAGCAGATAAATCTGAGTGGAAAGACACAACGGTGACAGACTGGAGAGGCTGGCTGTGACCCGTTTTACCTGGAGGTGAACCTGAGGACTTTGGAGATCAGGCCAGTGGCTAAACTGTTGACGCTAGCCTCGGATGGAGAACGACAGAGCGCTCCATCTGAGCGGCACAGCTCCAGCTTCTTCTGCTTCTTCCTGAGCTTCCGGCGGTAAAACACCTCCAACAGTTCCATGACGGCTGATTCCTGTCCTCTTTCTCTCCGTTTGGCTCCTCGGCGCCCTTTCATTCCCTCACACACCATGGCCCACACTGCCAGAGGAATTGGATCCTCCTGCTTTTCCGTTTTCAAAAAGGACTCCTTTCAATATTATAGACCGACTTGAACTGTTGAACGCGTCTTTTCATCAAAGCGGTGCACTACCAGCAAACATGTCCAGCTGCTGTCTGCAGCAACAAGCCGCTACGTCTCCTGACGTTTCAAGAGCTTCTCCTCCTGTTGCTGTTGAACTCCATCCCAAAGTAGTTTCTGTTGATCGTGTCTCACATTCAGATCTGCCTCTTGTTTCAGCCCAAGGCTGGTGGTGGGCGGGGGTGGACTCACGCCGCCCGTGTCCACAGCCCTCAGTTCGTTAAGCACATGCAGCAATTACGCATCATTAGGCCACTGCGATGTAAGCGTGAAGTAAACATCCTCCAAAAAGCAGCAACTGGAGAGGTGGGGTGTGAGCGAGAGACACTGCATTTCTGAAGATAAGAGAGGAACCGAAGAGGAGGGAGAAAAAAAAGGGAGGAAGGGCGAGGATAATGAGTGGCAAGATGGGGAGGGAGAATGGCAGCCGGGAGATAAGTTTGGTTAAGTCGTTTGGGTGGAGATAGAAAGGAATGAAGCAATGATTGGACTGATAGAGGAGAGATGGGAGAAAGAGGGGAAGTGGAGAGGCAGATAAACAGGAGGGGGGTAAATAGAGGTGAAGGGATGGAGGAGAGAAACATTCCTGTCTCTACCACACAAAACTGAACTAAAAACTTTAGACAGAAGGAATAAAAAGTGCAAAGGAGATGCGAGGAGGAGGGAGGCGAAGAGGGAGGACAGATAAACAGAAAGACAAGGAGCTGAAAACAGGAAACCAATTATTATGATGTGGCAGAGTGGACTTTAAGGCGGTGGGGAGGAAGACGTCTCATGATGCAGTACGTGGTGCTGCAGTAAACAATGAGCTCATTATCGCAGACTGCTTCTTATCATCACAGAAAGACATCCAAAAACACAAGCAAGGGTCAGGGTCACTGAGGCGTAGCTTCAGGCTTGTTGGTTACTGTTAAATGAAAACTGTTTTAAAAAGTACATTAAATTAGAAAGAACTGCCGGATAAAGGAACCGTAAAGTGCCATCCGTGGTCTTCAAAGGAATCAGCTTCACTGCCTGATGTGAAAAAGTTGATCACGTATCATCAGGAAACATGTGACACTGTTTATGGGTTTCATGTAGAACTACGGTGGCTGAGAGGTTCAAGACACGCTTACATTTAAGATACAACAACATGTGATTTAATTTATGAAAATTCAAGATGGCAACCTCTTCCCCAGGTCAAAAGTCAACGACTTAACCTGATGGCGTGTACAAAACTTTGTGAAGATTGCTTTAACATTTTGTGGGAAAATGTGAAAAATGCCTAATTTCACGCACACAAATTATTACAAGCTGTAGGTCTTCTTCTCCTATCTCCTTCTTCTCCAATCAGCTTCCTCCGTCTGTCTTCATCATCCTCTACCAGCAGCTACCTTCATGTCTTCTTCATCATCTACCAGCAGCTACAGCTAAGCATCTTCATCTTCTACTGCTTAGCTACCTTCATGTCTTCATCATCTACCAGCAGCTACCTTCATGTCTTCATCATCTTCTACCAGCAGCTACCTTCATGTCTTCATCATCTACCAGCAGCTACCTTCATGTCTTCATCATCCTCTACCAGTAGCTACCTTCATGTCTTCATCATCTACCAGCAGCTACCCAGCCATGTCTTCATCTGCTCCTCTACCAACCCAGCTACCTTCATGTCTTCATCATCTACCAGCAGCTACCTTCATGTCTTCATCATCTTCTACCAGCAGCTACCTTCATGTCTTCATCCTCTACCAGCAGCTACCTTCATGTCTTTATCCTCTACCAGCAGCTACTGTATGTCTTCATCATCTACCAGCAGCTACCTTCATGTCTTCATCATCTACCAGCAGCTACCTTCATGTCTTCATCCTCTACCAGCAGCTACCTTCATGTCTTCATCCTCTACCAGCAGCTACCTTCATGTCTTCATCATCTACCAGCAGCTACCTTCATGTCTTCATCATCCTCTACCAGCAGCTACCTTCATGTCTTCATCATCTACCAGCAGCTACCTTCATGTCTTCATCATCCTCTACCAGCAGCTACCTTCATGTCTTCATCATCCTCTACCAGCAGCTACC
Organism: Oryzias sinensis; assembly: GCA_037389245.1. Taxonomy (NCBI): domain Eukaryota; kingdom Metazoa; phylum Chordata; class Actinopteri; order Beloniformes; family Adrianichthyidae; genus Oryzias; species Oryzias sinensis. The sequence goes on along the minus strand of CM074502.1, from coordinate 27,270,868 downwards.
TTCTTGTCTTCCTTCTCTGCATCCAGAATCCTCCTCTCTGGTCTTCTTCTAGACCTCTGGCAGCTGAACTCAGCATCCTTCAGTCTCTCCTCTGGACATGTCCCAATCATCTCAGTCTGACTTTATCTCCAGAACATCTGCCATGCTGTCCTCTCATGTCCTCAGTCTGGTCCCTCCCAAAGAGACCAGCATGTTAATCTCTGCCTCCTCCAGCTCTGCTTCCTGTGTCTCTGCTCTCACCACGCTTTTCTACAGCTTTTCTTTCATTTCAGCTGAAACTCTTTTCTCCAACTATTCCAACCTGCCTGCCTGCACTCCCTTCTTCACTTCTTTCCTCTCTCCATTCCTTATAAATTCACTGAACACAATTGTCAGCAGGTAGACCTCCCACCACACTTTAGTAAAGGTCATTCAATGATGTTTGAAGAGACCAACATCGTCTGCACGAAACATCTCCAAACCACTGAACCGTCACAGCAAGTAACCTGAAACTCACTGACAAGATAACCCGACTGAGCAGATGACAACTTTTTTCATCCAATAATGTCAGTTTGAAAGAATGTAGTGATCCAGTCGAGGAAACACCTGCAGAAGAAAAGAAAAGAAATGGAACCAGACTGACACCAGAGGACAAGAGCAGCTAAAACAAAAATGAATCAAAAGGTTATAATAGAAAAGGGTTTCTAATGAGTCTGTCCCTCCATATAAACAGCAGTCTGATGGCCGGCTTCCTGTTTTTGGACGACCACTAAGTGGCAGACTGCTGATCCCTCCTTTTGGTGGCATCTGATAACCAATTATCAGTAATCCAAGGAATAGTGAGGGAATAAAGCATGCGGGCCGTTTATCAGAACCACAACAAGAGCAGCTTTTCAGATCAGAGTTTGGATGTCGCCGTTTCATAGCGTCGGTCAGTAGAAGATGAAGCAATTGTCAGTGGTTCTTTCATCTTGAATCTATCTCATCCCCAAATGTCCAAAGACTTCCATAGACACAAGGGCTTGTTACAGGCTGTGCTCTTCATCTACACACACACACACGTGTGCACCCAAAAAGCACGTACGAACACGCACACACATACACAGTTATACATGCACCAACATGAGTGCACACACAACCCACACATGAACACAAGCGCTTGTTACAGGCTGTGCTCTTCATCTACACAAACACACACAATCACAAACACACAGTCAACCATACACCAACATGTATGCACACATGTACACACACCTGCATACTCAAATGCTGCTGTGATTTGTCATTGCAGTTGCTTTCATGAAGACTTTTATTTTATGTTTTTTTTTAAATGCCGTAAAACCAAACCAGGAAGGATGACAGATTGAGGAGGATCTGAACTTCAGTGTTGTTTCCTCCATCCCGGTCATCTGTTACACATGTTGCGGTTGTGTCAAAGCTTGACAGTGGGAGAAACCAGAATCCCAGCGGAGAAAACACACGCATGCACAGGAGAACATGCAAACTCCACACAGAAAGATCCCCATTGATGTTCTGGTTCAGGTCCTCCAGCCGGGACTTCTTGGTGTGAGGGAAAAGCGCTATCCACTGCACCACTGAGCAGCCCAGTGAGAGATTTATTTAAAAAAAAAACAACAACAAAAACTCTCATATGCTAACCATCGTCTAAAAACCAAGTAAATAAGTCAAAGATGTGGGACATGAAGTAAAAACTATAACGTTGTGCCCGATAGACGAGGCTTTCTGCATGACCAAAGGTAAGAACTGCTTCTAAATGAAAAAAAAAACAGATGATTGAATCCAGCTGGATTACATAAAAACTTCTAGTTTAAGCTCTCCGTGTTGTTTTTGACTGAATATTCAGAGCAGAACTATTCAGTTTTTCAGGCAAAACCTGTCGATCAAGATCAGAACTTTACCAAAACGTGATTTGACGACAGAAGATCTTCGTTTGACGTGATAGAGGCAACATAAGGATGATGTCTAAAAGAGAAGATGGAAGAAAACTGACATCTGATCATTCTGTTGTAGAAATGAATTCCGGGCCGCACAGAAAAAATAAAATAACTTACATGACTTCCTTTTATTTATTTCGGAATCTGAAAGATGTTTTATTTTGAAAAATTGCCCGATTCTCTGTTCCATCCGCCTATGTCACTCTTGACGCGGGCCAATTATTTCGTCGATTGCGTGATAGGATACCGATAAAATAAAACCCAGGAACCAGCATAATGAGTAAAACAAAACAAACGTCTTTGGAAAGTTTCTTTGCAGAGGGGAAAAAGGCCCAGCCAGGAGACAGAAGAAGGCCAAAACGAAGCTACATTTCATAGACAGTATCAGGAGTCCACTGCTTCAAATGCAGTTCATCCCAGGAGATTCCTCCAACCATTTCAGCGTTGCTCATGTTAAAACTTGTGTTTATTGTTATGATTAGAATAAACCACAGTTTTCCTGCAGGTCATATTATTTTGTTGTACTCTAGTGTCGGTCACATGTACGTTTGGTCTGCTGTCGGAGTTCCACAGGCTGCAGGGGTTACTGTTGGAGCTGGCATCACAGGGAATTATGGGAATCAATCCAAATAGGTTTAAACATGTGTTTTTCTTTTTCCCTACGTGTCCTTTCATCTGGCAGTTCTTTTGTTTCCCCCTTAGTTATTTCTTCCTGTTGTGTTTACTTCTGTTTAGCACCATGAGTGTGGGAAGGGGAGAGGATGATGACACCTGTGTGATGTACAATGTTTAGCGTGTCAAAATAAAAAAGTGCAGCATACGTCTTATCACGCGTCTCTGCCTCTATTGCAGCGTTGCTGCAGCATCTGGCCGCCACATATAACATACATGCAACATACATGTAACATACCGTTCCGTGAGAATTTTGCCAAACATCAAACCGGTCCGTGGCGCAATAAAGGTTGGGCCTTCAACGATGGTCGTAAGAAAAAGTCTAAAACAGCTGAAGTAATTCTGTTAACAGCCACTAGAAGCACTGCCTGTCTGTGGTGGGGGCTGGTACCGAGAAGGAGCAGGCCAGCTAGACCACACATGTCAAGCTCAGGCCGAGAGGCCAGAGTTTGGCCCGCAGTGTGATTATGATTGGCCACGAGATCATATATGTGCATTAGAGCTGCCCCGCCAGATTACTGTACCGCTAATACTACAAATCCCACAATGCTTTGCTAGCACGTTGGCGCACAGTTAAAACCGTTGACAGCCATGGTCCAGTCACATCCGACAAATTCATGTCAGCCTCCACAAAACTGACCCAAAAGGAAGATGGACGACAGGAGCTTTGAGACACTCCTGCTAAACACGAGGTTTTCCTCTGACCCCAAACTTTATGAACCTGCTCATTATCTGTAGACCAGTAACAGAAGTAAATCCAGAGTATGAAAACTGAACTGGAATATTTCTGTTTCTTCTGCACTTTTTCTGCTGCAAGGCCTAGTCTGTTAACAGTAGAAATGTTGGATTTTTATTGAACGACGTTATTTTTATTCTGTTGTTGTTGGCTTTGATAGAGATTTAGTTTAAAAAGGAACCTGAAAGGATACGGGGAGAGACAAACTTTATTTACCTATTTAAATAAGAAAAGAATACCACTGATGTGTCTATTAATTCATATTTCTATTCTCATGTGTTTGGAATATCAAGCTTTGTTTCTTCCAGACTCTGTGTTTGTTTGTTTCCTTATGAAAAGGTTAAACATTGTGACCCCCTCCCCTCCTTATTCAGACTCACAGGCACAAAGGAAGTCCAGGCAGGACATCCCATCAGCAGAGGAGGCCAACCTCCTCAGCTGACAGCACGACGCCGCCCTGACATCACTTCCTGCTGGGCCTTTGATCACAGAGGACAGATAAAAGGGAAGTTCTGGTCAGAAACGGCCCCCGTCACATGTACACCCCCTTCCTTTGGGGTTCAAACCATCATCTACTTCCTGTTGTTCATGCTGACGGATGTCCTTGACCCAAAAGTCTGCCAGCAGTTAACGCAGACGAGGAGGAGCCACCTTACCTGCTTTTGATGCGCAGCTGGACCGCTGAACGTGGCCGGCTGCGGCTGGATAATGATGCCGTGTGCTGCGGCGACGAGGAGCATGAGGATGAAGGAGGAGGAAGAGCAGGGAGGGAATTAGGAGGAGTAACAAACTCCTCAACGTATCCAGGATCAAAGTCCCTGTGGAAAGACAGAGATTGAAAGAAATTCACCCACCAATCCACCTCAGCTGCTCTGAAAGCCTCCTGGTTCACCAAATTCTACAAGAACATCCAGGAGTCACATTCTGGCTCAGAAGAGGACGGGGTGGGTCCACAGCAACCATATGCTTTTATTCAGCAACATGCCTGACAGAGAGATTAGTGAATGCAATGCTAGAGGAATCGCAAAAGACTTAGGGAGCTTTCTTTATTAGGCCTCAACTGAGAGACAATTTAAAGACCCACTCCAATGAAAACTCCTGTGTTAACATGTTCTTGTGGCATTTTCCCCATAAAGGAGCACATATTTTTGCTTTTTTCTGAGTATTTCTTTATTCAAATCATTGTGAATCAGGAGCAGACAAGAAAAGAAAAACGCTGTTTGAAAAACTCTGTAGCAGTGACATAGGTGCTGCAGCAGTCAGCGGGTCAAAGTCTCCAAGCCCCGCCCCTTTCTGATCATCCGGAGATTCATGAACGTCTTTGTTTTCCTGGTCTGAGCTGGAATCTGGACGGATGGATGGATCTGATGTTGCTGCCATTTTTGTTGCACCGTTAATGTTAGGTTGGGGGTGTGAGGGGCTGTAAGCTAGCAGGAGAGTGTAAACAAAGGGAGGATGAAGTCAGAACAGGCTTACTCAACACCAACAGCCCCGCCCACAACTCAGAGGGGAATTTCTAATGAACTCCTGCCGCTCCGCAGAAACTAGGTCCCAGAAAACGACACAGGCACACCTGTGCACTAATCAGCATCTTGATATGGCACGCCTGCGAGGTGGGATGGATTGTCTTGGACAAGGAGAAGTGCTCAGAGAACTGGTTATTTTGTAGATGTGGAAAATGTTTCACATCTATGAGTTCATACCATAAAAAATGGGAGCAATAACAAAAGTGTTGCATTCATATTTTTGGTCAGTGTATGAACACAATCAATCAATCAATCAATCAATCAATCAATCAATCAATCAATCAATCAATCAATCAATCCAGACGAACCTTTGAAAAAATTGTGTGTGAAGTTTGTGTAAAATGCCAACTAGAACATGTATTCAGTGCAGATCTGTTGAATAATCAGCTGCAGTGACTCTAACCTTCTCACCACGTCCAATCTATCAGTATATATATCTATCTATAAGTATAACTGACAGATGTATAGATTAGACGGGCATTTTCTGTTATCAGTTACAGTGGGATCAATGGCACATAAATGCATATAAACAGTGCAATAATAACGCACGGTTCATGTCCTACACAGGTTTACGTCTTCTTTGAGTGGTTTATTTGTACTTCTTCCATGGGTTTTAACGCGGGTTATTCATGATATAGCTGTTAAAATTTCACTTAAAGACCACAACTTCCCTCACTTTTTCCACGTATGACCAATTTTTATCCATGGAATATGTGCAGATTGTACGTCGTGGCTGTGAGACACTTCGACAGCGACTTCACATCACGGGTTCGTCACCACATTTGAGATGATCTGGATAGAATCAGGAGAATCCAGAGAAAGCTCTGAGTGACGGAGGGGAACCATTTCATGCTTTTGGTGGGAACGTTCAGTTTATTTGGGAGAAGCTCCGCTCCGATCAAAAGGTCAGCATGGAACACTGTCAGGTTCAGCGGAGGCCATGTTTACCGTTTCCACGTGAACACCCCCCTCTTGTGGCGTCCCAAACCCTGTGAGAATTCTCCAGCGGTTAGTCTCTCATCCAGAGGCGCTCCTTCTCCTTATTTGGAGAAAATGAACAATGCTCTATGAATGCACCTCAATGCTTTCCTTTTTTTTCCTTTTCCCTGAACAGTTTCTACTGTTCTCCGTCTGGATCTGGATCACCTCCAACCACAGACCAGAAGAAAGAAAGCCTTTGCTTTTAGTGCAGGTCTGTTGGGTCAAAGCGGACCGTCTGCATTTAGGATTTAGATGTTCACCAGATGCTCTTCATCCCCTCAGAGTGCTCGCTGCTGCTCAGAGTCCAGGTGTGGCCACAACAACAGATTCAGCGCTCACAATGAGCCGAGTCACTCCTGCCCCAGTCTGTGCCGCGAGCAAAGAACACGTGAAGCAGCACACGTCTGCAAGGACAAACGTCTGAGCAGAACAGCTCTGCAAGAAAGAGCTGAATAACAGCAGGTAAGACGACAGGAGGGGTCTACCCGACCCGGTTTCAGCAGAAAACACCTGCAGTGACGAGAGAGAAATGAGGCCTTTAGGTCCACCAGGGGGAGGAGTCACTCAGTCCAGTTCTCATATACAGTCACCGGCTCATCCTCAGTGCTAAAGCATGGAGGGTTTTCTGTTTAGGAACCTTTGTTTGATAAAACATAAAGAAGAACAGCAAACCAGTTAGGACCACAAACTATTTCTGTGTACAAAACCCCTAAAAGCCTTTAGCAGCTCTTCAATCAGGCCTCCGTTCTCTGAAAAAACAGCAGCTCACCTTAGCTTAACTAGGACATTTGGGCAATTATTAAAATATTGGAAAACCAAAGAGCTTCCCTTCTAGAAACAACTAAAGAGGTCAGATCAACACCACAACAGTTCAGTAAAAAACTGTTTTAGGCTGAACGTCATCTGCAAAACAACCAGCAAAGATGAAACCCAGAGGAAAGAGAAAGGTCCAAAACGGCTGTTGCTTAGCGTCTCACCTTCAGGCCTGTTCCTGAAAGACAGCTCTAGGAAAACAGTCCTTTACACAAAATACAACAGTTAAAGTTCCACAGTTTTAGTTTTGGCTTTAGACTGAAAAAAATGACAACAAATAAAGGAAGACATGAGACATAAACTGTTTTATAAAAGTGTAAGCAGCACCACGACAATGTTTAAGCTTTTAAACGGCATTTTTAATAAACCAGAAAAGAAACATGAGAATGCTAAAAGTGAAATCCGTCAAATGTTATTTTCTCCAGGATAACAGGGAGATGTAGGCGTCTGCAGACGGAGATTTTCAGCAAACGTTTGGCATGAATGTTGCTCTCCTTGGATGACACACATGCCTCAGTCATTAATGAAAGTCAGAGCTGTTTCCTGCTCCACCCAGTTCAGCCGTTTCCCTCCGAATCCTTTCAGACGGAGGAACCAGTTCCCAACACCACACAGCCTTCAGGAGGACACACCTGGCCTTTGTCCTGAGCGCGGCACATTCCGCCGCTGCTAACGTTTCACTGTCGGCATCAAACCTTTCTTCTGCAACAAATGCACACAAAGAGACACAAATACACAAGCAGGTGTGCAGATAAAAGATCATTAAAGCAAAACCAGTCAAGCCAGTCTGAAGAATGTGCAGCAGCCACCAAACTGAAATCACCTGAACCGGAGGAGCCGGGTGTCACGTTCCACCTTCCATCTAAACGCAGCCGCCAAGCGCACGCACAGACACACACGCACAGACACACACACACACAGACACACACACACATTCATACATACACAGACACAGTCACACACAGACACACACACACACAGACAGACACACACACACAGTCACACACAGACACACACACACACACACATGCAGCACACACACACAGTCACACACAGACACACACACACACAGACAGACACAAACACACACACAGACACACACAGTCACACACGCACACAGTCACACACCCACACACACACACCGACACACACAGACACACACACACAGTCACACACACAGTCACACACACAGACACACACACACACACACACACACACACACACACAGACAGACACACACGCACAGACACACACACACACACACACACACACACACACAGACGTACACACACAGACACACAAACATACACACACACACACACACACACACACACACACACACACACACAGCGTTTAAGTGGACGACTGATTGTCTCCATGTTGTGCTTAGTCTTAAAGTTGCTCCTGACATCGTTTGTCGTGTTCCTGTTCAGAGGCAGCAACGTGTTGCGACCCCAGAGGGGGGAGGACAGAGGCCCTCCACGTTTGCAACATTTGACTGAACTTTGAAAAAAAGCAACTCAGCCCAAACGACCACATTAATGAAGGACAGTGCAGTTGTGATGTAAACTGGAAGCATCAGCACGAGAGCTCAAAGCTGTTAGTACCATTCTGAAAGTTCTAAGCAAAGATGATTACCAACAACCGTATATGAGCCTCATAAACCAGTGGGACTAAAAGAAAGCAGGAATCGTGAAGTAAATGCCACTGCAGCCTTGAGGTTATTTTGACAAATTACTCGTGTATTATAATGTATTAAGAATCTGTCAATGGACCATTGGGGGTTAAAAAGGGAAACTCTGCCTCTGCACTTTATAGATGTATATAATAGATCTGTTTCACCCAGAGGACGACAGCAGACTCACCGTTTCTAAAAGGAAAGGGGCAAAGTGGGGCTTTTCTTGCCTCTCATGCCACCTCAAGAATGCTTTGTGTTGTCTCACTGTGCACAACAACACAATGGCTTCACATAACACAAAGTCAAGGTAAAGGACACACAATCCATGGGCTTGTTCTGAATGCTGATCCTGTGTGGACTCCTCCTTCTGCATTTTAATCCAGGATGCCGAAAACACCACAGCCTGTCCCGGAACGAGACTGCGGGGAGGGACAGAACTACGCTTTTCTCAATACATCATGTTGGAAAACGAAACTACTGAATTTGAACAAACTTAACAACAGCGAATCGTGACCGAAAACAAAAATCCCAGAATGGGCAGAGCGGAGAATTTGATATGAAACAAACAGAAACTTGGTCTGGTGGAAAGTGGTTGACAAAACCGAAAACACAAAGCCAGTGAGCTCACACGAGCAGAAACAACCTCAACCAAAGCACTCACACACCTACCTGATGCTTTAATTGTGTACTTGGAACAAAACTTTCCCTGCAGCTCCGAAGAACTTGTGCTGTTAAAACTCTAAACGGGAACGGCACCGAGGCGGAGAACTTTGACGGTGGGACTTTGAGGTCTCTGACGGTAAAATAATCTGATCTAAATTCACAGAAGGGGATGGATTAACAAGAAATCTACTGATCTACATGATTTTCACTTTACATCTAAAGGGGCCTCAAAACCAGCCAGCAACTGGCAAAAACCTGCCGCCTGTGAGTGAGGTAGTCACCAGCTACTTTTAGATGAGGAACAAAACTTTTATTTAGTAGCTCACAGTAAAAAATCCGTGAATGCAGAGTCTGAAGTTAACACTCGTAAGCTTTCTTTTCAGTTTGGTGAATAAAAGTTAGAGCGCTGGTCGCCACATGTCGAGTAAAGCTGTGCTACAACTGGAAAAAATATTTGGTCTGGACCGAGTCCCCAACCTTCTGTTTGTTGTGTTCAGACCAACATCAAGCAGACTTTCCTGTTCCGGACCAAAACTGGAAAACAAAACCATGTGACTGAAGATCTCTTCAGTCATTGGCCAGGAATTATGAGGGCGGGGCAAACCAAGAAGAGAAAGGATCCTGGAAGTCCTGCTCTTTGCAATCCTTTCCGGGATGAACTTTAGATTTCGCTGAGCCGTTTTTAACGTCTGTATCAACGTCAGGTACAACACTATATTTTGAAATAACGCCCCAGGTGCCTGGAAAAGGCCCCAATTTTGAAAATGTTCCTGGGGGAGGACCCCCAGACCTCCCCTCAGGCAATGCCTCACGCCTTCAGCACTGAGATGGTAGCTTCCTACTCTGAAAACTTCAGAGGCCCCTGCATCTATATGCATTTTATTATCATTAAAATATACAATATATCCATCCAGTCACAGACCAAAGTTATTAATTAGTTTTAATTTTGGATTATCAATCCAAGAGAACCCAAATGACAAATTATGACGTCTAAGCTTCCTGCTTTCACATTTTTATTAAGCACACCAGTCACAAGATGTAAGGGAATAATATACTTTCTTGGCCATAATATTACAAGAACAGCAGATTGACCTTTTCTGACTTTTCAATGTTCTGAGTTTCTACAGATGGGCTAAAAGTCAGGATTTGCATCACTTGTTCCCTGAAAGCATCCCTTGGCCTTTGGTGGGTAAAATGATTACAGATACCGTCACTGAGCCCCGCAGAGGTTGGAGGAACGTTGGTGGTGTCACTGTCCTCACAAGCCTGTGTCCCCACCAGAGTGTTATCAGAAAAACAGTGTTACTCAGGAAATGGGGTTGATGTGGTCTGTCCCGTGAATGACTTCTTCCTTTTGGAGCAAAGAAACTCAAACATTCACTCGGCTCGATTACGTCAGCCCACAACAAAAGAGCACAAAGGCAGAGTCAGCCGAGATGAATGGAAGAAGACAAAAGAGACGGGGGGAGGTGGGGGGGCTACATGCAGACCGCTACGCAACAGGGGCAAAAACTTTCCACTGAGTGCATTTAAAGCCATGGAGGCTGTGCGCAGACATAAAAACCGTACTGTGGTAAAAACAAAAAGAAATGTCATAAAAAGACATTTTATGTTTAGAAAAGCACCAATTTGAGAGAAAGTGTTTGTATAAAAACATCAATAGGAAAGTGCTTGCATAACTTTAAAATGCTGAATAGCAGTCAATCCAGCACTAAAGTTCCTTCTAAGAGAAACTGAGAATGAAACTAAAATTAATTAAAAAAAAGGCATTTTCACAATTATCTGCACCTTGTGCTTTAACCTCTTAAGACCTTACCTATTCTTTGATTTTACTTTTCTCTTTGTCAGGGCCTCAGCTGAGCAGAATTACCTATTGTGGTAATAAAACCCCAAATGCTACATTTTCTTGTTCTTGCTTTTTTATTTCATTTTTTATTTAATTCCAAGTCTTTTTTTCCCTCTGCTGTCAGTTGCTATGGTGACAAACAAATTTCCCACGTGTGGGATCAATAAAGTATCTCTGATTCTGATTCTGATTCTGAAATGTGATCCCCTCACATGTGGACGCCGGGTCTGAGGGGGTTCTATGAAGTTAGTTTGTCATCTGCAAAGACGTGGACTTCAGTTTTTAAGAAGTATTTCAAAATACTAGCAGGACCTGTGAGGTGAACTGCAGCTGCTTTGAGTCTGAGGAAAATGTAGAAACATTTACAGACTGAAACCCTTCATGTTTGATGATTCTCTACCTTCCACACTCAGGCTGCACGGTATGATGAAATCTTGTGATGTTCCATATTAACCATCAATATTGCGATGGCAATATAACTGGCGATACATGAACAAATAGCAAAACAACCAAAAACAGAATTCCCATTTAAAAAGGGGTAAACATAACTCAAATGACACTCCAAATGACCCCCGTCTGCATAGGAGGTGAACATCTAAGCGAACCAAACGTCTCCAGTCTGGACACACCCTTGGTATTTGAGACGATCAGCCGGCCCCCCCCTGAACTCAAACACTGTCCATGTTTTTGTGGGCATGGATGTTCGTGAGCAGCAGTCAGAGAGGCACTCAGGCCTCTGCTCCGGACTCAGCATGTATCAGGGGTGACTTTTTATGGCCTTCAGCAAAACACGCCACCACGAGCATGACCAGGTCTGTCAATCATTGTTGGTTTGCTTTGAAAGATGGCGGTGGACCTGCAGTCATTTTCTATATTTTTGTTTGTTTGTATGGAACTCTGTGAACTGAAAGGAGGCTTCCAGACCAAACGTGTTCCTTAAATTCTAAAGTCATAGACTTTAACAGTTTAAAAACATATAGACACAAACTGATGTCTGTAGGAATAAAGAGAAAACAGTTTTCTGAGATTACAGACATCGAGCCTTCATTCATCAGGACTTTCCTCTTTGTCTTCATGGAAGCTGCTGGAGCTCTTCCTGGCCCCTCGAACAGGGGAAATATTATTAAAAATAAAAACAATAATCCTTTCAAGAACCACATTCTGAGTTTAACTACATTAAATTTAAAAAAACACACATCCATCACTTCAGCATGGACATCTTTTCTAGGAATAACTATTTCTAAAGGCTTTCAAGTGCCATAAAGAGTGATTTTTTTAAAGAGTGCAGCGTGATTTTTTCACAGTTACATTTGTTGTTCATATACTGACGAAATGAAATAATGGAAAAAGAATGTGCGAGTCTGGAGACTTTTGCTTCGGGTTCAATCACGTTTTGTCCAGAAAGGACTGAACACTTAAGGAAAAGATCTTCTTTTTCCACTTTTGCATTTTGCCTGAGTCACACAAAAAGCAGAAAGCTAAGTTCATGCAAAATAGCCAAGAAGTGGAAGAGAGGCCATCAAAGCTGTTCCACTAAATCCTGACTGACAGACTGCAGCACTGTCAGAAAAGGTCGCTGGTGGGATAAATGCCTCTACAATCCACTGCTGTCAGTAACATTAATGAAGCAACACGGCTGAGAAGCATTCAGACGCCATGTGACACAATGAGAGGAGCCCATACGCTGCACCAGCAACCACCCCTTCACCATGACAGAAGCCATCTACGCCACGTGCAGAAACCCCGACCACCCAAAAGAAGAAAACTACCAAAAGGTTAGAAAGTGACACCAACAGATCAGTTCACGTGATCAGTGCTGCTGTGATCAGTAACAGTTTGAAAAATCCGTTTATATATTAAACCAATTGGCCACACAGATAATGTGGCTAAGATCCACTTAGCAGAAGTGGGTCGGGGTCCCCATGGTACCGCCGTGGCTACAAGCTAACATTTTGGACCGGATTCAAGTTCCATCCACAAACGCAAAAAGTCAGAGCTCTTTGATACATCCACAAACTTTTTGGTTTATGCCTATTGAAAAAAAAACAGCTTTTATGGCTTGATTGTGGTTTGGCACGTGTTTTATGTTGGTGAGCCAATGGTTCCGCCACAGGAGGGGTCAAATCTCCACAAAAACCTCCTTTTCCCATCCATGCTGACTCAATGCAGGAATGGTACACACAGAGTCCTTTCACGACCTGTCCACATCACCTACATGGGCTTTATTTTGTTGGGTCAGTGTTTAGATTACGGGGGGGTCCCTAAATGTTTTTGCGTTTTGTCCGTCACTTCCTGGATTGTCATGTTGACCCACATTTCCAGCAGACACTAAGCTTTACCCATAAAGCCCACAGACATCAGTGTTTGGCAGGTATTTATCAATGGTCTCACATTCTTTGTCCATTTATAGGACGGATAAACTGACATCCTGATGTCATTATGTGCACGGACGGCTCAAACTAGGCTTGAGAGCGGCGCCGCGGCACACCTCTACAGGCAGGCTGAGCGCCCTGTGCACCAGAACAGGCAGCAACCAAATTAGCCCTACATTCAATCGGACTCGGCTGTATTTTGGTTTTAACTCAAATTGGGTGTATTTTTGAGCTCTAGAATAGTGTTTGAAAATAACCTGGAGAGATGGAAAACGACAGCATCCAACAGCTGTTGGATGAAATGTGAGAACATCAGCAGCATGAGGGTTTCCTCCTCTGGAGACCATGAGTGTCAACTTTCCTCACTAAATACTGGATTCAGTTACACAACGCCCCACTGAACTCCTGCTCATTTTAATATACTAACTAGGGACGGGCGATGAGTCTTTTCATATCAGGCGATAACGATATATGTCACAATATAATCCAAATAACTCTATTTGTCAAAATTGAACACTGTTGCTCTTTAGAGAAGTGTGTAATCATCAGCAGGTTGTTTCAATTTAACTATTTATTTCCTGTCATACTTTAAACATAACAGATGCACTAAACCAGGGGTGTCAAACTCATTTTGGTTCGGGGGCCACATTCAACCCGTCTGATCTCAATTGGGTCGGACCAGCGTAAAGGCAAAATAAAGCTTTATTCTTGTTTATTTACCCAATTTGAAAACATGCCTCAACCAACATGGTAGCTAATCATTTCTTATTACACATTCATTCACAGAGGCCAATGGATCTTAAATAAAATTAATCTCAATTTAAAAAATATTGGTTTATTCATTTTTATACAGACTGAATATGTTAAATCTGACACTGAAGCAATCCTGATAATAAATTCAAGAGGGGCCACAGAAAAAAATGAAACATCTTCCTAAAATGTAAAAGTCCAAACGATGACAAAATTACACTAAATTAAACTTGCAAACATTTGTGAACATAAGAGTTTGGAGTTAACCTCCTTTCTCTCCTGAAACTTCACCCGTCCATAGATATCAGGATTCAAATCCTGTGCAGAAACACATTTACTGTCATTCAAGTGTGCAAAACACAATGAAATGTTCATTATTATAATCATTCATTATTATAAGAATCTTTTCCTGGTTTCTGTGGCAACACCTGCCTTCATCCTGACCTTTGATGGAGCGCCATCAGTGACCAAAATTACTTCATGTGACCAGTTCACTTCAACATCGTCCAGCACAGTAACTAGAGAGCTTGTATATATCCACTTGTATATATCAACTCCAGAAACTCCACTGTGACGTCTCTTCATCACCTCTAATAAATATGCACAGCTGTACATATCCGTGATGTTGGTGCTTTCATCAATAGTGACTGAAAATACAATAAATGACTGGATTCCTTCATATGGCTGACCATGTTTCCTCAGAGATGTTGGATCTGATCGTAATTCTTGACAGACTCATGTTTAAGGTCGACTGCTTTTTGGGAACAAGACTTCTGCAGCCTTCAGCATTTTTCAATCAGTTCACCATCAGAAAATGGATTGGATGTTTGCACCAACATGTCTGCAATAAGGTAGCTAGGTGTCACTGCTCCATCACTGACGTCACGGCTGCAGTAAATCCAAACTACACACTTTGTTCAATTTGCTCAGACAGACGTGAACATTTTCTCGCCTTTCTCTCTTGTTTTAACTCTCAAAGTTCAGACCTCCGTAGAAAAATTACTTCAGTATTATAGAATGAAAACAAAGATCTGATCGCGACCGAAGATTTTTGTCTATTTTGAAAGCTAAACGTATTCTGTACGAGAGACATGGCCAGTAGTGGATTTGATGCATGAGTCCAGCACTAATCTATCACCTTCAGAGACCAGTTTGAGACAAAAAAAATCATTTACCACACAGGTGAACACCAGAAACCAGAGGCTACTGAACACACAGCTTTAACTGCAGCTGGAGGCGGTCACTGCCCTTTGCACTCTGTGGTTGCAGTAAAGAGGAACGAATCTGCCAGGACACATGATTTCACTGAGTTTTAGCTGTTTTCCTAAAGTGCAGAATGATAACAGCCTGTCTAGCATAAGAGGAAGAGTGTCATCATGAAAGAACAGAGACACACAAAGAAAAGGAGAACACTTCACAAAAGCAGTGTTAGTTTGATTCAATCACATTCAACTCTGAAGTTTGAACTTCCAAGAAAAAAGATCTTAAAGGTTTTCGTCTGTCACTAAGCAGAGACGTCCGGGGAAACCTCCCAGCAGTACGCTAACCAAAGCACCAACAGCGTTTCAGTATCAGTTAAGGGGTTTGAACCGAAAAGGCCGAGCTTCATAACCTGCAGACGGTTTGTTCAAACGGATCAGTAAACTTTATATGTGATTGTTGGAAGAAGACACCTGGGAGCCTTCACACCAGGATAGTCCTGTGGACTCAGCTGTGGGAAAATATTTGTTCCTTCTTTTTGGTTCTGTTTGTGTTCACACTGGAGTGGATCAACACAGCAAGCAGAAAAGCCCGGAGGGTCCCACTAGTCTTCTGACTTGAACATTACGATGCCAACTCTTCCATCAATGGAGCTTTTCTTTCTAGTTTGCCCTGGGGTATTGACTATGTATTTTTGAATTAAGCCGAATTCTGAATAAAAAGAAGAGCAAAGTGTTGGTTGTTCAAGCTCTGCTGCAGAGACGTTTTCTGCTGCAGCCTCAAAATTGAGACTTTTTAGCATAAAAAAGAGACTTCTACAATCCTTCAGACTAGTGGAATCACCTAAAAAGTTATCAACAGATTAGCCCTCGGTCACAACTGCCCCTAAGGGTGGATACAGGTGGAAAAACCCATCAGACATGTATGAGGCACCTAAGTGACACAAAAGAAATATCCAGGTTTTAGAGCCTTCAGTTCAGTCAATCTGCAGACCCCAAATGTTCCTGCACATTTTTTCTACCGGCACGCTGCAGATTGACAGGTCGTAGGAACACTTCCTGTGTACAACACGTGAGGATGAAGCAGGTGAGACGCAGGCGTGTTGTACAGATTTTGCTTTTTTTTTAACCCACCCACCCCCCATACCCTGGACATAGGAGCCTGTTGGTTCATGTGGTACGTGCACGCTCTTCACTGAAGCCTGAGTGTTAAAAATCAGGAAATCAGACAATCAGAGTGGGTATCACATGCACACCCATGCATGCAGCATACAAACGCAGTCAGTAAGGAGGCAGTACTCACACCTCACCAACATGTGGGGTAAGGACGCCGTACGACAGCATCACCCGTTCGTCCTCCTGCTTAAAGCATGGTCTTCCGGGTGTTTCTAGGTATTTGCCTGTATACTCACTTTCAGCTTTCAGCATTGATAAGAGCTGCAGAAGGACAAGGACCTTAAACCAAGTCTGCAGACATTACAGCGAAGAGAACTTACCAACTCTGTTAAACCCAGAAGGACGGCTGTCAATCAGGCAGCAGAAGATGGAATTATGGACATTTTTATTTTTTGCAGCTTCACTTTATACTTGTAATAATAAAGAAGCTTTATCAGTTATTGAAGATGGTTAAAGTGACTGATCTATAATTATGTAACTTCACCTGCCCCAAAAAGTGATTCATGATTTTTCTAATTAATAATAATCTGCACATATTTTTAACTTTTGATACTTGATCTGAATATGTTATGAAGATTTCTGAAACAGTGTTATGTCTTTTTTTACATAATTATGAAGTAATTCATCTTTGTCAGGTGATTTATTAATACTAACGGATTCTTAATTCTGTCTGATAAAAGTTATGAATCGGATAAATCATGTAAAAAAATCCTTACGGTAGAACAGGATTATAGAAGTTCACTTCCTTCCACTCGCTTTCAAGAAATCTTTGATTTATTGTCTAATTATCCTAAGTTTGATGTGTCTTTGTATGAATGTATAACTGATGATGGTTTTTGTTTTGTGCATTCTTCTTGATTTGTTGCTTGAAATAAACCATTTGAATCAAATAAAATCAAATAAAAAAGGCTTCTGAGTGTAAATTAAAAAGTGTAATACCACAGGCAGGGATAAAGCACACCTAAAAAGTAGTTCTGGTCACATGGCGTAAATCTTCTTTATCACTGCTCTGGCTTCTTTAAAACAAACTTTATCTTCATCATCTGGACAAAAACAAGCGGTTAGAGGAGAACTTTCTCTCTGAACTGATGTTTTATTGAACACATCGTGGTCATCAGCATATATATCGCTTTAGCTTTAGCGCTGTAGTCAAGGTTGGCGCTGGATCAGCTGTTACAACGACAACGCACCGGACCATTCAACTAGCAGTCCACTTTTTGGGAAAAAGGAATTTAAACCTAAAAATAACAAGAATAAAGTACTAATAATTGATCTAGTACTTATTTATTTCGTAAGTGATCATGGTTTAAGCGGTATAACTGCCTTTGAAGTGTCCATTATCAGAAATTAACAGACGACATGAAAGCGGTTCCCTTACGAATCCTTCACAATACAATTACTTACCCCCCACGTCAATGGTACATTCCATTTTCATGACGTCCCTTAAGACCTGAAAGACACACCTGCTCTCCGCTTAAGATGTGGCCGCTCGTCTCTACGACCGTCTACGGGCCGGACAGCCCACAGTGCAATGCGGATCATGTGAGAACTGGAATAACCATTAGCTGGTACCATTGCACAACCTTGTTTGGTTTCTCTTTCTATTCTTCTTTCTTTTCTATTTCCCTAAAGGAAAAAAAAGCTACATAAATTGCTTAAGTGTAAAAGGACACAGTTGATGTGCAGACTGGGGTTTGGGGAGAACAACAGGACAAAGCGCTGCACCAATGCAGAGAACGGAGTACCTAAGAAAACTCTAGAGGCATGCAGTCCGACAAGCATCACAAACAACACAAACACACTCCAGTGTGGTAATATGAAGCCAGCACAAACACACACACTCACACACGGCACAGGTGAGCAGCGTGTGTGGAAACCCTGACGTGTCGGGTATCAATTAAGACGCAACACAGATGGTCCACAACACATTTAACCCAACGGCAGACGGCAATCACACCCCCACACGTGGATGCAGAAAAACGAGGAATAACCTTGGACTGACTCACAGATCAGGAAAGAAGTGTTCTATGCTTTGATTAGATGCAAAAATCCGTTTTTTCAGTTTGTTGGGCACAGAGTTGAGTTAGGGCTCGAAACGCAGAAGAGCTGAAGAGCGATAGTCAACCAAATAAACAGCTCTAATGTCCCAGGTGAACCATTTTTGAGACCCTTTTATGCATTTCTGTCTGTTTACACAATGTGGGTTTTATCCTGAAAATCTTCATTTCAGAACCTCAAGTCTTCTCTGGTAGATCATCTTAGCGTAAAGCCATTAATGTGACTTATTTGAAGGCTTTTATAACTTCACTTAACAGTTATTTACACTATAATGACCAATCAGCACAAGTGTTTCTTTACAAACTTTAAACTTTTCTTTTATTTTTTTAAAATAGACATAAAATGTTAAAGTTGTGAGAAAAACCTAAAGAAATGTAATGTAAACTGCAGGTTTTGGAGTGAAATATACGGAATAATCCTCTAGTTTCAGCTAGAACGTACATCTTTTTCTTTGGAGGAGAATTTAAACGCTCTTTTTGAAAATGCTCACTTACTGCTCCGTCGCCACGCTCCTTGGAACAAGTGGATTTGTCTTTTTACCCCACAGCGTTCAGCCTCTGACTGTCAGGTACGAGTCTCTCAGAGCCTTTTTTACTTCTGTGCTGTCGGCCAATCAGGTCTCTGCCATGTGCACCAATCAGAGCGAGCGCAGGCAGGTTTGGAAGACAGGAAGTCAGAAGAATGGCTGAGCAGGTGTGGTGTGTGACAGGTGTGTTTGGTAGCAACATCCAACTCCCTTTGTCCGCCCCACGGCAAGCATGGAACGCAAAACACCACCAACAGCTGCTGAAATCACAAACCCTAAAAGCGGCAGCAGCCAGACAAAAACAGGCGTATTTCTGAGAGGTCAGAGTTCACAGCTCAAAGCAGAAAAGTGCTTTTCTGCTTACTGCTGTTGTTGCAGAAAGACAGCTGACGGATGACTTCCAGGAGGTGAAGGAAAAGTGGATTAGAGGACAAAAATGGGCTCTGGGACGGGTCAAATCCTCTTTAGATCACTTTGGTATGAAGCTGTGAATAGGTCATGACCCATTTTACATTTGTCTTCAACCATTTATCAGCTTTTCTGAAATAGTCACGCTGATTAACCAAAACTGCTGTTTTTTTTCTAACCTGATCCAGGCCCGGCTCCGTGTCACCCGGCAGAACTTGAACCAGAGTGGATCACAGGAGCAAATCCAAAAACACTCAGACCAGAACAGCCAGACCGATCCAGACTCCAGGCATGAAACTCAAGCGGTCTGCGGTGAGTTCAGACGAGGACACGGCGGCACGCTGAGGAGGCCCTTACTCTGGAGGACTGGAGCCAAACCTGGTTGCTTCGTCACGTCCGGAAAATAACTCATCCGACAGTCAAGCGTAACAATTTTATTAAAGATTTTTCAATCCTAAAGCCGGTTTTCAGGCTGAGCTATTACCTCAGCTGTTTGCACAAGCATGGGGAGGTGAAAGCTTCAGAGACGCTGAGCTAATCCAGAACAAACGTTGGCATCTCACCTGGTAATGTGGGCCGTCCGGATTCCTGCCAGCTGACTCAGAGCACGATTTCAAATGATCTCAGCTCTTAACATGTTGCATTTCATCAGTCTTTATCAAGTCTTAGTGCAACTATTTAATCTCAGTCTCTTTCTGAATCCGCTGCTCTCCGAAGGCGGATCCAGACCAGCAACCCCTTCTGCTCCGAGGAAAGAAAGGGAAGCTTGGTCGAGCTTTGGTCAGGAGTTTGACCTGCTGCACGGCTGCAGACGTGCACCCACAGCACGCAAACCAGGGACAAAGACGGAGAGGAATACACACACTATCGTGACAAAATCAGACCTGCATGAAGTCGACCTCCCACGGTTCCCCATTAGATCCGTCCAGAGGAAGCTCCCGCTCTGCTGTGCTTTTCCTTCACCGCCATGCGGCTCCTCCGCCTTTGCCACTGTGTGCAATCTAAAGTCTAAAGTCCTCTGGAGTGTTTTGCCTCTCCTGCATCTTCCAGCGACAGCGTTGGTGCAACAGCAGCCTTGCTCGCCGTCACGCCCGTCTCTGGCTCGGTGCCGGAGAAGCAGATCTCCGACAGGCCGCCACACTGCGAGTGTCGCACTCTGCTGCTCTCCCATTACCGGATCACTGCACCGGATCACTAAACAGATTTCCACAACGGAAGGTCGCCGACGCCTTTAAAATGACTTTATTGGTCTGCAGACAAACATCCTGAAGCGTCAGTGAGATGTTTGGAGATGTGGAGCGAGCAGTGAAGCTGACTGGCAAAAGCTCCTTTGAGTTAAAGATTAATTCCCATCTTTTATCAGATGACCCCAAACAAATAGATCTGCATCAAATATGAACTGTCCTGGTTTTCCAGAATCCACATCAGAAGAAACTGATCTAGAAGAATGAATCAAATCACTGCTTTTTTGGAGTATTTCTTACTAAAATAGTCATACTTTTAGAAATTGCATGATGGTTACCATGGAAACAGTGCAATTAACATTTCGACTTGAACAAGTGAACTTAAAAGTAAAATCACAGAAAAATGTACACTAATGATATTTTTTTATATTTATTTCATTTATTGGATTCAAGACACGACTTGTTGAAAACAGTTCAAGTCATCGTGTCATTTAGCAGTGGGGGAAACAGCTGTAGTTTGAATTAGTCCCTAAAGATAAAGAGAAGCAGTTAGGATTTATGACATAACACTAAACTGTGTCTTGCTCCATTATCACCAAATGCTGGTGAATTTATGGCAGAGGCGGGGCTCTGGGGCAACCACTGCAGACAGAGCAGCTCGTAATCAAGTGTCTGTCAGCCTGATAGACTCAACCACAAAGTAACTCCAGGATTACTTCCAGGATTACTGGATGTAATCTGTGATCTTAACATGTTTGTGTGCTCGCTTTGATTTTGTATCATCAGAAGATAAGATAAGATAAGATAAGATAAGATAAGATAAGATAAGATAAGATAAGATAAGATAGGATGAGATAAGATAAGATAAGATAAGATAAGACGAGATAAGATAAGATAAGATAGGACTTTATTGATCTCCGGGGGGAAATTAAGTTGTCACAGCAGCAAAAACAAGAAATATAGCAGTTAGAAAAAACAAAGTAGCAATTAGTAAGAATAAAATTGTGATAATAGAAAGCGGGAGTGAAAGTACTCATCATAAATAACAAGTTTAGTGGTAAAAAATAGCAGCACTGTGTTGTTGTATAGCCTGACTGCTGTTGGGACGAAGGACCTCCGGTATCGGTCCTTTTTGCACTGGGGGTGCAGCAGTCTTTGGCTAAACTCATGGTCCTCACCGTCGCATACAGGGGGTGGGAGGGGTCGTTCCGGATGCTGGACAGCTTGGTCAGCATCCTCCTCTCACCTCCAGAGTCCACTGAGTCCAGGGGACAGCCCAGGATGGAGCTCGCTCTCTTCACCGGCTTGTCCAGTTTCTTTCTGTCCCTATCGTTAATTCCTCCACACCAGCAGACCACAGCGTACAAAGTTGCTGATGCAACGACAGTTGCTGATGCAACATGGCGTTAGCCTCTGAAACAAGTCCTTCCCACACACACTCATAAGACGGTGTGCAGTGATGGTGCAGGATGAAGGGGGTGAAAGGTGCAGCTGAGGAGTTTCCATCAAAAAGCAGATCCTGAACCTCCCACAGGATTCTGACCGGTTACAGATTACAGGAAAAATGAAGCTGAGGAAATGTTGAAACCAGGGAGCCAGTGCTGCAGCAGGGGGACTTCCTGATGTGTCCTAGCATTAACCAGCCTGCTTTTGCTCTTTCACACAGCCTCTTTGAACCCTGAAGACCTCCAAAAGCTCAGGAAATACAACAATCTGTGTTTTACCACCTAGAAGTGTACATGCAGCTGTACACCCTCCACCCAAACACCACTGCTACCCACAAGGCTTTGCTTCAGCTGTGTGCATCAAAACGCACAGATACCTGCCGGCGCGGCGCCTGGCCCTGACGTTACTTTGGATCTGCTAGGACTGCCAGCAGCACACCAGCTGGTTCCTCTGGATTCTGGATCATGTTAATAGTATTAGGAGACACGCATGAAGAAGTGTACCTGCGGATGGTGATCTTCAGAGTCTTGTAGGATCCTTTGACCAGAGCGATGGCCTCCTGCCTGAATCCACTCAGCTCTACATCGTTAATGACGATCAGCTCGTCCCCAACATGCAGAGGCTGCTCCAGACTGTCGGCCTTCCCGCCCTCCTCGACCTGCACACACAGAACAGAAGGAGGCAGTTCAGGGTCTGCAAGGGTTTGGCTTCAGCTTTCAGAAGGAATCCAGGGAATAAAGGCTAATGAGGACAAAACTGCAGCTGTTATCATCCTCAGATGAAGAAGATGTCCGTTGGAGGAATTTGTGACGTGGAAATGCAGATGGGCTTAAACAGCACATTCTGGGGGCTGACCTGACCATCTGAATACATGTGTTGACTCATGCTCACTGGGGTTTTGCTTTCTGTTGTTCTCTCTGGAATAAACTGAGGGAATAGAAGGTTCACATACTTATTCCTTTAACTGAACTCACCTGAAAAACTAATTATCACAGGTGTCTGAGAGTGATGTCAGTGATCTAAAGAGACACAATATCATCCAAGAGTTTCACTGAAAAATAAAGAATTTGATCTTTTTGACACTTCAGGCCAGGGATGCCCAGTTTAGCTGAGTCTGTTTAGCTTAGTTTAGCCATTACCTTTTGAATTATGTGTTCTTATACAGTTACAGGAGTGACGCCCATTGAGTTCTAATATTGGGCTATGGAAATGCATAATAATTTGTAAGGCACTGTAAAACTAAACCAAAATCCTCAGTTGGGTCATGGAAATGTCAAGTGTCACAGAATTCCTCGGCTTTTTCCGCCCCACCGTCCATCACCCCTCCTCTCTTCTCCTCTCTTCTCCCAGACTGAGGATGGATTTGAACGGAAACGACCAATGAAGCTGTTCTGACTGCCAGACCTGCTCAGTCCAAAGGAGGAATCAATACGGGAGTCACAACCAGTCCTTCAGAGCAGGAGTCAAAGCATTTTCAGATTCCATTTCTATTTTTACTTTAGCAAAGATCCGAGTCAAAACAACATCTGCTCTGCATCTTCAGCTGTTGACACACTGATCACAGAGGGAACCTTTCAAATAAAAGAATGACTAAGATGCTTTTAATGCAGAGCCTCCAGCTTTCAAACAATCTGCGTTTGGAAGCTTTCAGAATGAAAACAGAAAGACTCAGTTAAGGGGGTCTGACTCCAAACTTCAAAGACCTGCTGTCAGCCCAGCTTTTAGAATTAGTAAGAACAAGCAGTAAAGTCATTAAGCTCACTTTAAACACAAGCGTTTTACCCTCTGAGGAGGAGAAGCAAAGGAAGGTCAGTGCACGGAGGTAAAGGCTGCAACGTGGTTAAGGGAACAGCCAATCCTTTCAAACACAGGAAACCCTTTAAAGAAATGTTATTTAGATGATACCATGTACCTGGAGTGACATAAGCATCATCCAGACACAGGCACACTAGGGTTGGGCGATGTCCCCTAAATTGGCAGTTGACGATGGTTGCAGTCAACCATCGGGATGGACGATGATATTGTCGGGGTGGGGTGGGGTGTTTTTTGTTATTATATAAATATTATTCATTATTTTACTTTATTACTTTATTTATTTTATTTCCCAAATAATGACTCATCTGCAATGATCCAGTCTAAACTGAGGGAAGTGACTTAAAAAAGAAAAGAAATAGTCCGGTCCTGCGTTTGATTAGACCGGTGGAGTGAGCGACCGTGTCTCTAGCAGAGCAGACTGACTTACAGTTTTGTGTTTTAGGGGATGTAAGGATGCTTTGTTACGTGTGGGAGACTTAGGACTGTGATCCGTCCCGCAGCTCTACGTGAACGAGCAACCGGAATTTAGAACCGGGTCTCCCGGTAAAAGTGTGTGTCGGGGCAGAGCTCGGAGCGCTAGCTAACGCAGTGTGTAAGCTTCGAAGCCAAAAGGCCGCTCAGTCCTTAGAAACCGTTCAAATAATCACGTGGATTTGTGTTTCCAGTCGTGTCCCGACAAAATAAAGGCTGATGTTATTCCCACATATTTACGTGCAGCCAAGATGCAGAGTGCAGCCTTTCCCGCATAAAATTTATGTTCATGCTAATGTTGTTAGCCCGTTTTAGCATACTGCTAATAAGTTAACACAGGCTTTTTCTGGCTCCATTTTTCAACAGAAAAAGCACTGACCACACGGATTAAAATTAAAATGATGAGCAAACAGGCGCTTCATAATAACCGTACCATTACTAAAAGCACGTTTAGGAGATCATCTTGTATACAGTAAACCCTTGTTTTTCTCGGGGGTTACGTTCCAAAAAGAACCCGTGATAGGCAAAATCCGTGAAGTAGAAACCTTTGTTTTTTCTTACAATTAATATACAATTAAATACTCTATTATACATTGAAAAGAAAGAACAGACGATTTTACAGGCTAAAGCATTTGTTTCACAAATAAAAGTACTCTTGGAAACGTTTTTTTAACAAATATTCTCTGTACTGTACTGTCTAATAAAAATAATTTTAATCATCAATGTGAACAGAAGGCTTCAAATCGCGGAGATTAGCCCCGCCCACCGCGACCCGAGTAATTGGATTAAACGGGAGAAAATTTCAAATGATTATGAAAAAATACAAAGTACAGTGGGACAAATAGTGACTCAGGTGTATCTCACTGCTCTTCAGACTGAACTGATGCATCCTGACTCCTCTCTGCAGTTTTCTTCTTCTGAAGCCCGCGGTGCAGCTGTGTTTGTTCAGGAGAAGAACATAGTGATTGACAGCTGTTGTCGCTCTTTTTTTCTATGGGTTTTAGAGAAACTCGAAATTGCAAGTATTTGCACGTACATAATGTAAATTTGGCAAGCTGTTTTACGTACGTGTACATATTAAACTGCAACGTTATTGACGCACAGGTAGAGAAGAAGCGAAGTGACTTTTGAACCAATCAGAATGCAGAACACAATGCATGATACAAATCCGTGAAGTAGCGAAACCGTGAAAAGTAAACCGTGTTATAGCGAGGGATCACTGTAATACCGAGCTGACGTATGTAGCCGCTCGGCGGAACTAAGTTTCGCTTCCGGTTTTTAAAAACACTACTGCGCATGTGCGAATGATTTATTCCGACTGAAAGTGTGACCCATGTGAACGTTTTTATAATCTGAAAAAGGTTTTCTGGGCCCATGTCCACGGTTGGTTTCTAATCCGAACAATAATCCTTTTCAAGATATTTTGCAAATGTAACCGCGGCTTATGGTGTCGACTCGCAGCGTGGCGGGGGCGTGGCATCACGATGGTGTCTCTCCATCGGGATGTCAGTCACCCATCGTCCATCGGCACAACCCTAATGCACACATGTATCCAGAGGAAAAACTACAGTCTGTAGGCAAGATCAACTGTTCATACATGAATATAAAGACTTTTTTTTTGCTCCCATTTGTCATGAGATGAACTCAAAGATCTGAAACATTTTCTACAAACTCAAAATGACCATTTCTCTCATCAATCTCTCAGTTCATCAATTTGTCTAAATCTGTGATAGTTAGCACTTCTCCTTTAGTGAGAGAATCCATCCCACCTCACAGGTGTGCCGTATCAAGATGCTGCTTAGACAGCATGATTGTTGCACAGGTGTGCCTCAGACTGGCCTCAATAACAGGCCGCTCTGAAACGGTTGGAGACTCAGAAAACTGGTCCATACGTGGTGGTCTTCCTTCACACTGTTGATCCGGTCGTAGATTGCTGCCTGAGGAATCTTGGTCTGCTCATCTTCAATGGCTGTGTGAAGTTACTGGAAATTGGCGGGAACTGGAAAACGCCGTCGTAAAGAGTCCCAAACACGCTCAATAGTTTACATGTCCAGTGAGGATGCTGGGATGTTTTTAGCTTCCAAGAATTGTGGAGAGATCCTTGCAACATGGTGCCGTGCATCATCACGCTGCAACATGGAGCCGTGTAAACTGTCAACAATAAAATGCACCTGTGTTCTTTGTCCATAACATACGCCTGCCCACACCATAACCCTACCGCCGCCGTGTGTTACACTGCATGAAGGAAATGGTGGTCACACCAGATACTGACCGGCTTGATGATTGCCGATGAAAAATTTGTGTTAATAAGCGGCCGGACAGGAGTTCCGGATAAAGTGTCCAGTGACACACTAGAATTTCACTATTTTAAAATGAAGATGATATGGACAAAAACAGGCCTGAGACGGCGAGTCCATCAGAAAGGTTTTCCATAATTAAACGTTCACAGATGGCTCACATTCCTGCCACGCTGTTCTCTGAAATGTTGAGGGCTTTACAGACATACTGTTGGTCCCGCCTAGCCCCTCTGCTGTCGCTTCTTAAGAGTTTGTCAGTTCGTGCAACACCATTGGACCACTGCCTGCCTATCACTGTGCTCGTGTCCTGCAGAGGGTCACGTTGGCCTGCTGTCTTGTGCACTGTGAGATAAGCTCTGCTGGTTGTCCACATGTCTCAGGGAAAGCGCCAACCCAACACTTCCTATGGGCAAACCAACTAATGAGAGTAACAGATGCTTCCTGTGGCTTGTACTCATAGTGAGCAACAAAAAGCAGCACTGGTACAGTCTTCGTAGGATCTTTGCATTGACAGCTTTGATGGTCTGGCCTGTTCTCATTATACACAACACCTCCCTACTCAGGCAAACATCCGCATGACTGGACTGTTGGTCCATGACCTCTTGACCTGCAGAGACTTTAGCTCCAGGCGCTGCAGACACCAACCAGCAGCTTTGTGAGGTTGCAGGGACGCAGAAGCGCTGGCAGCAGCATTAAAGATAGAGACATTGTCTGTTCTGCCACACCGTTGCTGCTGAACCCACACCATGTTCTAAATATGGCAAGCAGATAAGAAGCTGAGAGAAGGCTAAAGGCGACAAACCCAAGAAGATCCACTGGATTCTTAGTTTAAACCCCTGATCCTAGGAGTTCTGCTGGTTGGACAGCACTGGGAGTCGCTGGATGTCTCTACTGTACCCAGTTTGATGATGGAGCCTTGGCCTCTGCAGGAAGAGTTTTCAGGCCTAAAGATCTGAGGATGCCCCCCCTCTACACCTCAACACTTTACGCAATGGCACACGTGAACAGACCAGCTGTGTCTTCAAGTGAATAGAAGATGCTATCGTGTCAATATGGACCAAACTCTCTGAGAATCGAGGCAGCCCTGAAGGCAAAAGGGGGTCCGACCCGGTACCAGCGACTGTATTTAAACAAGTACATTTATGTCATGCACTCATGACCGCTGTCATGTTTTCTCGCTGATCCTTTCTAAATTTGTTTGCAGTCATCTGCAGGGCTTTGCCCCCATTGGCTCAAAAGTGGAGGAAAAAAAATCTGAAAAGAATGTTTCAGCTAAGACTTTAGAAAGGTTGTTCCAAGAGTGAGGACTGAATTCAGTAAAATCTTCTCAAATTGACAGATCCAGCATCACAAATTCATATTTAAAAAAGAATTAACTCTCAGATATGATCACAGGGGATGACTTCAAATCCACTTTCATAGAAAAGCTATTATGGAGCCTTGAACAGTCTGATTGATTTCAAGTTTATGATCAAAATGTGTATGATTTCCTTTGAAAATGTAAATATTTTCCTTTTGTTATTGTTTTGTTATTTATGTCTGTGTGTATTTTCATTAAACTGACTAAATGTAACTATAAACCATCATCCTTTCAGAGGTTTTGGGGAGTGAAAATGGACCTACTAGTGCTCCTACTTGAAACGTTTGATTATTTTGACAATGTTAAAGTATTTTGGACTTTGGTACTTCTGTAGTCAGTCTGAACTTCCTGTCATTTCCTATCTGCAGCATGCTTAAGATGTTGACAGTATTTTGATGGTTGTGCAGGACCATAAACAATATAAGGCTAAAGAGAACGGAGAGATATTGTTCTGCACATCCGTCTCCTGAAGCATTCCCGTTTAAATGCCAACTGTTTGGTGGCTCTACCTAAAGCGTGCAGATCTTACGATTTACAAACTAAAGCTGATCAGAAAGGGTTTGGATGTTGCCGACAGATAAAGCGGAAGACTCTCTGCTGGAATGAGTCTGTGGAGCTGCAACAAACCCAACAGAGAGCACAGGTCTTTGCTGTCCACAGCTCAGCCTGCAGGTGTCTGCAGTGCTCTTTTATGACTGCTTTTAAACAGCATTGGTATTTGGTTTGGCATTGTTTTCCTGTTTCTCTTCCTTTATTCTAGTATCTTCCACCATTTTTGCTGCCTAATAATTTTTCATCTATTTCAACCATTCAACTATTCAAATGTTCAACTCTTTCAGCTTTTTCCAGCTGTGACTTTTGCTCCTTCAAATCCTTGAACTTTTCCAGATATTCCAGGATTTCTGCCTCCATTGAAACACATTAGGAATCCTTGGAGCAGAAGCTCGCTGGTTCGATACCCAGCTCTGGCATTTTTCCCAAATATCTTTTTTGTAATTGTGCTGTTTTCCCTAGATTTATTTAGGGCTGTGTAATTTCTGTGTAGTTTTCTCCTCTGCTCTTCTCTCTGTACACCAACTGCTGCACCTCCAGCCATGTCTCTGTCAAATTGATCACGTTTGCGGACGACACCACCCTCATTGGGCTCATCTCTAATGATGATGAGTCTGCCTACAGGAGGAAGGTGGACCGGCTGGTGTCGTGGTGCAGCATCAACAACCTGGAGCTGAACGCCCAGAAGACAGTGGAGATGATAGTGGACTTCAGGAAAGTCACAGCCCCCTCACCCCCCCTCACCCTGACAGACTCTCCCATCACCATATTGGACTCGGTCTGTTTCCTCAGCACCACCATCACCCAGGACCTCAAGTGGGAGCCGCCCATCAGCTCTCTGCTCAAAAATGCCCAGCAGAGGATGTACTTCCTGCGGCAGTTAAAGAGAGCCAGGCTGCAGGCCCAGATGATGGTGGCGTTCTACATGGCCATCATAGAATCCATCCTCACCTCCTCCATCACAGTGTGGTACGCTGGAGCTACAACCAGGGACATGAACAGACTGCAGCGTATTGTGCGCTCAGCTGAGAAGGTGATCGGCTGCAGCCTTCCACCTGTCCAGGACCTATACGTCTCCAGAACCCGAGGACGGGCAGGTCACATAGCAGCCGACCCGTCTCACCCTGGACATGGAACACTTGATCTCCTCCCTTCAGGCAGGAGGCTAAGGTCCATCAGGACCAGAACCTTGAGACACAGGAACAGTTTCTTTACCTCTGCAGTCAGACTCATGAACACTTTTTAACTCCTCCCCCCGTAAACTTTTCACTCATATGTACAGTCACCAGTCCACTACCTACACCTTCTCCATCCACAGTTTGCACTGTTTGCACTATTGCACCTCTATTTATCGCTCTGTTCTTTGTGTTATGTTATTTCTTTGCACACTGTTTATTTTTCTATTCTGACGTGTTTTATGTCGCACCGCAGCAAATTCCAATTCTGTTAAACTGCTGTGTTCACTGAAAATGGCAATAAATACTCCTGGAATCCTTGAATTTATGGTCAACTTTGATCATTTCTTTCTTTATTTTGCCAATTATTACCCTTTAAGTTTCATTTTCTATCAGCAATACAGCATTCAACCCATATTTTCGTCTGGAAAAGCATCTCCTTTTTGTTATTCATTGCATTTGAACTGGAAAAGCTTTTGAAAACAAATCCATTTCTTCAAAATGTTTGAACATGTTGTTTATGTCTGCTCTCTGGTGGTTTGGACGTTTCTGTTTCATATGACCATCAACAGAACTGTAGAGGAAAGAACCACCAAAAAAATCATAATCCAGATTTCTGTTGTCAAAGGAGCAATGAATGTTAAAAAAGGTCACTTTTCTCTTTTTTTCAATATAAACTAGTCATTCATGTTCTGACTGTATTTGTATTCTTGGACCAGATCTACCTGGTTGGTGCTTTATCTGTTTAGATCTGGTTGAACTTAACCCACGTGGCGTCGAGTTTTGACATTTTAGCTCAGTTTTGTAGCTTCCTAGCTGTTGTCTAAACCGGCCCAGTGGGACCATCCTAGCATTGAAGAGTCAGCCAGACTTGAAGCTATTTGCTGCTGTTGTTAAAGAGCGTGTTACATCACAGTAAATGGGAACAACTTGCTTTGATAGCAAGCCGCCTTTGCTTTTTAGGTCTGTGTAAATCAGGAAGGAGTGGGTTTGCTCCAACATTCATATTTTCTGTTTTGCTAGATTCAAATTCACTTTCAGGAAACTGCTTATCGGGCTCCATGTTCTAGGAAAAGTCCAGTTCCAGAGAGTTTACACCACAACTTAGGGCTTGAATTCTTTTTCCTGGGACGCACTGAAACTGGTTCTGGCTCCTGTTAGCTCTCATCCATCTGGGTCTGTTTGGATGTTCTCCAAAGTGCCTGTCGGGTGTGTCAGGCTCTCCTCTGAACTTCACGGGAGCTTCTTTTTCAAGAGAAGCATCGTGCGCTGCAGCCAACATTAACTCAGCATCTCCCACACCAAAGGCTGGTTTTTCACACACATAAACTCGAGCTTCCACAGTTTATTGTGTCAAAAACGAACACAAATACAGAAACACAAATAACTCCAGATTGGAGAACCCGACACCTCCCTGGGCTGGAAGGCGGTCAAAACTCTGTCTTGTGCTCTGCAGGACAGCGCACACGCCTGCACTGTTTGGCTTGGTCCAGAATAAATATACCCAAATAAGGCGAGTAGAAACACCCTGCAACTCAGCCCGAGTATGTGTGCAACTCTGTCAGTAACTCTGCTATTCCAGCTGAAATTCATTATCCTGCAGATGCAGATACCTAAACAGCCTCTGCCGGCTGTAACCAGGCCTGAAACCTGGAGACGGACGGAACGGAAAAGTCTTTTTTATTACAGAAAAAAACCCAAAGACAGGACTACACTGACGGTATTTACCAGCTGTTGTGTTTATGAAAAAGCAGGACACTTCTGGGACAAATAACGGATGCTTTTAATCATCCGCACTGGCTGCCACTCCCATGTGCAACAGTGAAGTGGATCCGTTGCCGTTGGTTATTTGTGTTTGGTGAGACCTGGAATTCAATCAAGCAGTCTGACGTCTGTGTGCAGCTTCCATTTGTTCCTCAGAGGCTTTGCAGAGCTCTGCTGGAACCTGAGCTGACGTCTCAGCTCATGAAACGGTCTCTGACTAAACAAGCATCAAGTCCTGCGGTTTCTGCAACAATCCCATCCCTCCGCAGCCTGGTCTGATCTGGCCAAGCACATTCAAGAGGTTCTGCATTGTTCAGCTGCCAAACAGCACATCTACATCCGTGTTCCTTAGCTACTCTTTCACACAACTAACATTTAGACCACGAGAAAAAGTTCTCATTTGAAATTTCATGTCTGCTCGCTCTCAGAACGGGCTAAAAAACTAACTAAGCTGGAAGAACATCTAGCAGCTGCTTCAGTTCATTGACATCAGGTCTGAGGTGGGAACATAAAACCCTGTGATAGAACAGCAGCCGTTGGCTGGCTGATGGTGGGAGAGATTCTCAGATGTCGTCGTCCACAGTGAAGAGCATCAACAAAAGGCTAGAAAAACTGGACATCCCAGAGCAAAAAGAAACACATTGGAACGGTGTGGCTGAAGGTCAGCACTTTTCCAGATTTAAAGTGAGTAGACAAGACCTTCTTGCTGACGATGGTGGAGGAAGAGGAGAACCTTCCAGCGGGTCACCAACACTTTGCTCCACGAGCTGCCCAGAGCCTGCATATGTGCTGGTGTGGAGTGCATGGAGATGAATGAGAGATGAATGGAGATGAATGGAGATGCATGGAGATGCATGGAGATGGATGGAGATGAATGGAGGTGAATGGAGATGGATGGAGGTGAATGGAGGTGAATGGAGATGCATGGAGCAATAAATCAAGCTCTCTTACCTCTTATCTTATTCTAATGTTGGGATTTAAATATTTCTAAAGATCTTAAGTCTTCCCAGTCAAACAAATGTTCAAAACATCCCAACTTTTTATCTAAGCTCTGCTCCTGAAATGCTGACCAAAGTCAGAAGATTTCCGATTTCACGCAGACTTCTCCAAACGTTAGGGACAGGAAATCATGTTTCTTTGTTTATTATATTGTACTATTCTTGAAGAAAGACAAAACTAGAGGAACCAAAGTCTAACCAGAGACCAAAGCTGCGGCAGAACAATGCCGACAGTGATTTATCCGGAACCAAAGCAGGAACATATTCAGAAGCTACAAGAAAACAACATTCTTCACATTCTTGTCCTGTTTGCACCCATTTGGCTTCCATCCCAGAAAAACATCCACATGTGCACACACACCCCCGTAACCTGGATTACAGCGGCATGAGCCCACAATGTGTGTGCAGGCCAGAAGCTTTGCTCGGTGTGATCGGTCCTTCAGAGCGGAGAATCCGCAGAGTGAAGGAAATCTGAAAATGAGGCAAACCACCTGGCCTTCCTTTAGTGGAGGTGAATCTGACGCTCCATCGACCAAAAAGCGCATGACAGGATTTCCAGTGGAATGACGTTCAAATCCCAGGAGAACAGTTGGACACTGGAGCGAGGACACACTCCACCTCAGGCTACTCCTTTGATGGCCCCTCATCAAAATGTGGAAACCAAGCGCCGAACCAGCAGCTCCAAGCTTCCTCTAAGACTCAAGCCTTGGCAGAGTCCTGCTGGATCTTTATGAACATGAGCTGCAGCAGCTCAACATTCACTTCAAACGGAGACTTTACTGAACTGAAAAGTCAGACCGTGAATACTGAGAAAATGTTCTGCTTTGACACAGAAAGACATCCTTCTGTGGAAATCCTTCATGGGCGTTTAGCTGCTGTGACCAGAGAAGAAGTGTTCATCTAAAACTCCTGGGACTTCAGACCACAGAATGTTGAGTAAATGCTGCTTCAGTGACGAGTTAGAGGTGTCAGAGTGATGAAAATTACTGCCACGCTCTGTCACAGTTCACCATGACTGGACCGCCTCACCAAACCACAACATGATCCAGCAGCAGCAGGTGTACCTGTACCTGCAGCGGCAGCAGGTGTACCTGTACCTGCGGCAGCAGGTGTACCTGTACCTGCAGCGGCAGCAGGTGTACCTGTACCTGCAGCGGCAGCAGGTGTACCTGTACCTGCGGCGGCAGCAGGTGTCTCCAGTGCCTCTTGGCGGCAGCAGGTGTACCTGTACCTGCGGCTGACGGCAGGTGGCGTGCAGTACCTGCGGCGGCGGCAGGGTGACCGCCTGCTACCTGCGGCGACGCGCAGGTGTACCTGTACCTGTACCTGCGGCCGGCAGCAGGTGTACCTGTACCGCAAAAGCGGCAGCAGGTCAGTGCCTGGCGGCAGCAGGTGTGCCTGCAGCGGCGGCAGACGCACTGCGCAGCGGCAACGGGTGTTACCTGTACCTGCAAGCGGCAACAGGTGGCGGCGCCTGCAAGCGGCAGCCAGATGGCACTGTACCTGCAGCGGCAGCAGGTGTACCTGTACCTGCAGCGGCAGCAGGTGTACCTGCAGCGGCAGCAGGTGTACCTGCAGCGGCAGCAGGTGTACCTGCAGCGGCAGCAGGTGTACCTGTACCTGCAGCTTCACTTCTGACCGCCTTGTTGGAGCAGAAACAAACCAAGCAGACCAGAGGAAGCTCCAGCTGACGACCACCCTCCTGGTGGGATTCTCTTAAAAACATGCTACCATAAAAAAGCAAACGTATTGTCAGGCTTTGATAAACTCATGACACCTGCATGCAAAGGTGGGTCTCTACTCTACGGGGTGCAGGATGAGTCAAACCTCCTCAGAAACTCACATTGGTGACTCGGGTGGATCGTGGAAACAGACATCCAGTCAACATATTGAAGGTTCAAACTCTCCTCTCTGACTGACTTACCTGGATCAAACTTTGAATCCAGAGTTTGTCACACGTGACTCCGCAAAAACTTTCCTTTGTGTGTTTTTTTGGCGTTAAAATGACGTAACACTTGTTGGTGACCCCGTTCCTGAGCGGGGGCGCGCGCTGGCACAGAGCTGTCCCCTCGTGAACCCGCAGCGACTGTGGCGGAAGGGTAACCTGACCTTTAACTGCATTCAAAACGGACACGAGTGGAAGACTCGGCTCGTCTGGAGTCACGTGCTCCACAGGTGGAATGAGGTGGCACGAGCGCTTCCTACCTTGGAGATGATCAGCGGCTCTCCGTGCTCCAGGCCGCCCTGCAGGGTGAAGCCCCACGGCGCTCCGCCCTGCAGCAGGGCCTCCACCAGCACCCAGCCGCTGCCGTCCATGGCCGGCCGGCGCGGGGCGCAGGGCGCGCGCCGCGGAGAGGAGTGGGCGGCGGGACTGGAGCGAAGCGCGCGGCGGGTCCTCTCTCATTGAAGACTCCTGGAGGAGCGAAGGGAGAATGCTACCAAGTGCATTCCTGCCGCGCGTTCGAACCCCCGGCAGACAGACGCCAACCACTCGCAGAAAGTGCGCCGCTGCTCTCCCGCGGGAGCAGAGAAGTTTCCTCCGGCCGAAAGCCGCTGAAAGGCCGCAGGATCAACGGAGGTCAGACCATTTCCGACCCGCGAAGCCCCAAACTCTCCCGTCTCTGCCCGACTCTCCTCCCAAAATCCGTTTAGCATCACAATAGGATTGACTGCGCCTCGCTGAGCGCAAAGAAAAGGCGCAGAGGAGGAGGAGGGGGAGGGGGAGGCCGGGAGAGGAGGAGAGCAGAGGGGAGGACAGCAGCAGGAGGGCGGAAATCTGTCAACAACACGTCCCAGTCCTGATGACAGAGTCCATGTCTGGACCCCTCAGACCGAGTCCAGCTGACAGAACATGAGGTTGGAGGGGGGCAGTGAGGGGTCGCCTTAAAGAGGTTTGAACCAGGTCTGCTTCAGAAACCATCTGAGGTCCACTTTACGGCCAACATGGAGCCGAAAACCACAGACTGGGACTAAAAGTCTCACTTCAGGGAAATAACTCTAAACTTTCTCTGTTTGAAATGTTTTGAACCTTTTGAGGAGTTCTTCCCACACAGAGACGTGTGGATTGGGATTTCTCTGCATTGCTTGTCAGACGACCTTTACCTGTTCTGCTGCATTCCAGGTGGTGTCCAGCCCACAGGAACATCCTGGGACCCCGCAGGACCATCCTGAGACCCGCAGGACCATCCTGGGACCCGCAGGGACATCCTGGGACCCGCAGGGACATCCTGGGACCCGCAGGAACACCCTGGGACCCGCAGGGACACCCTGGGACCCGCAGGGACACCCTGGGACCCGCAGGAACACCCTGGGACCCGCAGGAACACCCTGGGACCCGCAGGAACACCCTGGGAACCGCTGGGACATCCTGGGACCCTCACCTGTCCGGACCATCTCAGAACCAATCAAAGTTCTGTGATGAGCTCAGCAGAAAGGGAACCTTTTCATCCGTGGATGTGAACAGTCGTTTCCATGTCTGAGTTTCTAATGTTAAACTTTGTTTTCACTCTTTTAGTTTCTTTTCCCTGAAACGTTTGTAACCTGTAGCATTTTTATCATGGAGGTCATTTATAGAAAGGAAATTCAGCGCTGAATTGTGTTTCTTTATTCCTGTCGCTGTGAATCAGGCAGATGGAAGAAGGCCGTTTTAAAAAAAGCTTGTGGGTGGGATAGAAGCTGCAATCTCCAGGACTGGATCTAAACCGGATCTATACTGTTCGGTTCTGATGTTGCTCTGATGTGCCATCAGTTCTAATGAACTCCTGCCGCTCTGCAGAAACTGTCCTGACGACGGGTTTTCAGACGTAGGCTAGAAACTCACACTCCTCATTAAAAGGTGAAAACGCCCTGGAGAGGCTCGTTCATGCCTTCATCTTCTCCAGACGGGGCTGCTGTCATTCCCTTTATTCTGGGATGGAGCAGCCCCTCCTCGCCGTCTTCAGCTGGTCCAGAATTCAGCTGCCCGTTTACTCACGGGGACCAGACGGCGTGATGACATCACCCCAACACTACGCTCTCTGCACTGGTTGTCTGTGTCTTTCAGAATTGATTTAAAAATGTTACTCTTGACCTTTAGGTGTCCAGCAGCTCTATCTGACTGAGCTCCTGCAGAACCATGACCCTCGTAGGGCTTCAGGGGGGCCAGTCTTTTCAGTGGCAGCCCCTAAACTCTGTCAGGTCTGCCAGATGAGTTTAAATCTTTCAAAATCTTTTTAGCACCAGAGTGGATGACAATCAGGCCAGCTCTATTAGTGTTTCTATCAACGATGATTTTACTGTTGTCGTTTTATTATACCTGTGATTTTGTGGTATTTATAGGCGTGCAGCCCTTTGGACCTCTGGAAGATGTTAAAGCGTTTTACAGATCCAGATTCTCCAATCAGACCAGCAGATTCCTGGGAATTTCTCTTCTGTTAAACTCAGAGCTCACTGAAGCCGGAGCTGAGCCATGAGCCGCTATCAGTAGATGTTTCATGAGTAAACCCCCCACCTGAGGAACCGCAGCAGGACATCCCATAATGTGGAGCCTGAGGAACCGCAGCAGGACATCCCATAATGTGGGGTTTCCTCTTACTGCCGACATCTCTTTTTATTCTTAAATGAGCCGTTTCTGCGGGGTCACGCCTTCCCTTTCCCTCCTGCCCCCCCAGCAGCCCCCCCATAAGTCCTGCTGTCTGATTAAAGCTTTGATGGGATCTCTGCTGCAGGTCACCTAGAGGGAGGGGCATGGGGGGGTGGTGACCTGTGGACAGCCTAAAGGTTGGGGTTAGATCGCCCTCTGGTGGTAGAGCCTGAGCATGGCGGGTCTGCGGGACAAACGTCGCTGTTCCTGAACAGCTTACAGATGAAGAGTCTGTTATTATTCCACTGCAGGGAAATTCATTTAGCAAACCAGAGTCACTTCTTCATTAATCACAGTAAATCAAGCCTGACATGGATAAACTTTCTACAAACTGAACATAAAAAACAAATGAAAATGATAACTGGGTATTTAGAAAGTTCCTTCAGAATCCTGCACATGGAAAAGAACGTTACAGTTTTTGGGCCACCGTTTCTGTGACAGAAGGCACTGAGATGGATTTCAACTAGGATCCATCATTCCTCACGGCCAGCTGGTTCCGGCGCCGTCCGGACGCTGCGTGACGCTCTGCCGACCATCAGGTCAGAGACGTTGGTCCAAGTATTCATGCGTGAACGTCTGACCAAAACAACAATGGGGTCCACAAAGGTCCTGCAGTCTGTCGTTCCCACAGTGTCCGGAGCGTTCCAGGTTTGATCCCCGCCCCCAGGTTCTCCTGGTGAACCTTTGGTCATGGCGTCAGCTGTGAGCAGCCTGAGGCCGACACTACCCGTCCTCCACCACGCTGTGAATCAAGTCAACGATCTTCTTCTTCAGCTTCTTCACCTTTTCCGGCGGCGTCTCGTTCAGACACTCCTCCACGTACTTCAGGAAGCCGGCATGCGGTGACGTCGTCTGGTTCTGACACACCGTCCTCATCAGGTCCAGCAGCTCGCTGGCGCCGCCCGACTCCAGCCGGCGTGCTCGCTTTCTCGCCGACACCCTGCTGTCTGCGTATGACGAAGACAAGGACAGGGAAGAGGAGGAGGAGGAGGGGGAGGACAGCCGGGAGTCTGGGGGGGTGGGTGAGGGCGGGGCTTGGAAGCCAGTGTCAGCGTGGCACTGTGGGGAGGGGGGCGGAGCGGGGCCCTGGCCGTCGAGGTGCAGGAGGCGGGACTGCGGCGCTTCCAGGGCGTGGAGGTCCTCCTCGTCGCAGGACTCGCAGAGGAACATCAGCTGGTGGTAGTGCTTCCACTTGGGCAGGTAGAAGTCCTCCGACCCGCACGTCTTGTTGGAGCTCACCACCTTGTGCTCGCGCTGGAAGACGGTCCGTAAGTTCCTGAACTTCGTCTTTATGTCTTCTACTGAGGAAGGAGAACAACAAACCCGTCAGATGTAGAAAAGTTCACGTAACCATGACGACACATCCACGGTGGGGGCACGGTTCTGTCGGGACAGCAGATAAGAATCATAATACATTTGATTTGTTAGGCGCCTTTCTAGGAACCCAAGGTCCCCGTACATAATAGTCAAAGTTCAAAGCAAGAAAATGTTAATAACGCATTTTCAAACAGACCAAGAATGTCAAGTTATGGGGGGAAATCTAGGTGGAAAAGGTGAATTTTCAGTTTCTTGGGGAATGGAGGTGTTTTCAAAGGGAATGGAGAAGTTCTGGATGCTGTTAATAAAGGATTTAGTGCCTGTAAGGAGAAGTTCAGTTTTATCATCATTTAGTTTTAGAAAGTTTGTAGTAAACCAGGATTTTATTGCAAGAAGGCAGTCGGTGAGGGAAGATGGAGGAAGAGAGGAATTTGGTTTGGCTGAGATGTAGAGCAGAGTGTCGTCTGCATAGCAACGGAAGTGAAACTCGTATTTACAGAGGATTGGACCAAGAGGGAGAAGGTAAATGATAAATAGCGGGGGTCACAGGACAGAGCCCTGAGGCACACCTGTACTGACAGGAAATGTGTGGGAAGTGAAGGTTTTTCCTTGAATAACTTGTGTTTGTGACACCTATGGCGGACAGTCTGTCCTGGAGGAAGGTATGAGAGATGGTGGCGAAGGCTGAGGAGAGCCGTTTCTGCGCGGTGAAGGAGACGGACGCCAGACTGGAATTGTTCGCATAAGTTATTCTGAGAAAGATGCATTCCAAGTTGCTCTGGAACAGTTTAATAATAACGTCAAGAAGAAACATTTATGCTAGTATGTCTTACTGGTTCTTCATTGACCACGATGGCGTGAATGCATCGTAGCATCCGTGTTGTAATAACCTGTAACCTGAACTCGCTCATCATGGCGGCCCAGAGGAAACAAACAGTGACGGTCCAATTCCAGCTCCGCAGACAGCTGACCTGGTCATACGGAGGAGTCGTGCAGTCTGATGGCGGCGGGAACCAAAGCCCTGTGGTAGCGATCGTTCCTACACTGCGGCCGTCACCGTGGGCTGCAGTGGGCCGGAGCTGCTGTCCATGACGGACCTGAACATCCTCCCTGACCCACCCACCTCCTCCTTAGGAGTCCAGCCAGCAGCCCAGGACAGAGTTGGCCCTCCTGACCAGCCCATTGCATCTCTTCTTGTCCCGGTCGGTACTGCTCGCTCCCCAGCAGACGACGGGGAAAAGAAAGGCAGCCTCAACCCTGCCTGGTTTCCAACGCTCTCTGGACTGTTCTAAACCAGGTGTGTTCACTAAACGGGGATGTGGAAGTACTTGGGTGAGCCAATCAGCAGCAAGCTGGTCAGGGAGGACAGGAAGTCAGGCGGCGCTGTGGCTGGTGAGAACCGGGGTTGGCCGCCTGCTCCATCAGCCTTTTCCAGCCCAAACACCCCGACCTGGACTCAACAGGTCCCTGGACCTGATCCGCCTCTTTAGGAACTAAAACGCTTTGTAGTTTGGTCCGGTGCCGAGTTTGTTTTTAGTAAATGCCGCAGAGGGATTTTGATCACCAAAAAATAAAAATAAAGGTTGCAATGTCAATCAGCAAAAATCCAATCCGCTGCATCCCTAGGAAGTGCTCAAGGTCAAAGGTCGTGCATGGAGACAGATACCTGTGAAGGCCCCCGGCTGGTCTTCTGACAGGAGGCGGCTCAGCGTCTCCAGCAGACTCTGTCTCAGCAGACGGTTCTTGTAGTTCGCAGACTTGTGGTTCCACAAGCAGCTGTGTTCTGTGAGGAGAGACAAGCATGTTCACGGGTCACACTGGAACACCTGAGGCCTGCGGAGGTCATGCAAGGTCATCAGGTGTACGATAAACAAGAGCCCATCTCTCAGACTCTAGGAACCAGAACCAGAACATCCATCTCGGTTCCACGTTTCCTGCCTAAGAAAACGGAAGACGTTTGCAGAAATGAAGGTTTGATTCACAAGACGACTAGGAGGGACTTGTGAACCCAAACCACCGACCTCTGAGGACCTTTAGTTCCTGCATCAATGCAGTTCCCTCTGACTTCAATGGACATTCATGTCTTCAGTCAGTAGTGAATACATTTAGCTCGACACATTGGGGCGGCCATGGCGAGGAGGTAGAGCGGTTGACCTAGACTCTATTTTAGACACTGAGGCCAACGCTGTTCCCTTAAGAACGCCATCGCTGTATGAATGTGTGTGGGAGGGACCCTGAGCCACACTGATGACAATCATTACAGAGGAGATATATAAAGAAAATTAAGATGAAAAATGCATTTCTGAGGATTTATTTATTCTAACTGTTGTCAATCAGGAGCAGACTTAAAAAAGTTGTTTGATAAAGATGTAGAAAATACGCCTAAAGCAGGAGAGTGTGTAAACAGAGAGCTCTCAGCAAGCCGGAGAGGAAGGGGGTGGAGTCACACTATTCCAACAGTCCCGCCCACAACTCAAGAGGTGAATTTGCTGCTCTGCAGAAATTATGTCCTGGAAAAGGTCACATTTTTCTACTAAAAACAGCATCATCATAACTCAAGGGCCGCTTTAAAAATAGATCTAAAGATGATGGGAGTAGGACTCTAAAAAAGGGAGGGAAAAAAAACAACATAAGTGCAAAGATGTGGAAAACATCTGAGATGGAAGCATCTCTGATGTCAGAACCAGGGATGAGGAAGGGGGACGGGGTGGGAGGGAGCCCTGATGCTGAATCCAGAAAAGTCCTTGTGAAGCCGTCTAGATCTACGGGAAGAGAAGGTCTGAAGGCTCCAGGTGATCATGTGATCCTCTTCACCTCCTTTACCTTCACTAGACATTCAAACTGTCAGCAGGTTTAACTCTGAGAAACTACATCAAAAAGACAGAAAAGTATGTTTAGGAAATCCTGAAGTCCCCTGAGCTTGACAGCCGTGGAACATTTAAACTGATGGGTCGTTCACATAAACCCCAAAGGCTGAAGCCAAAACCCAAAAACCACATTTCAACTGCTAACATTTGAACCGCAACACCAAAGATCACCACCAGAGGGCATCCTGATGCCTGAAGGCTAAAACAGTCCCAACAGGAAACCCCATAAGTCGGTAAGATCGGTCCAGTTCTGCTGCTCAGCAGTTAATCAGCAGCTGACAGCTTTTCCCACAGAATCTTTCTGAGGTCTTTTCAAATCCCACCGTGGATTTATCCTTTATTAGAAGGAAGCTGGACTTCATCTCCACCTGGCTCTGTCTGTCCCACCTGTTTCAATTAGTTTAATTCCTTTTAACTTCTCCAAGTCTCAGAATATCATGAACACAGACTCTATCTGGTCAAACCAGTAGGGATGGGAAGGATCCAGATCTGCATCAAAACTGGATCTGGTACTGAGAGCATAAGCAGCATCTGATGAAAACCACACATTCAAACTAAAGCTTTCAAAGCAGGAAGATGACTTGGTCTGTGGTCTGTTTGAACCTGGAGTCTGCAACCTGCAACAAGTAGAACAACTTTAATTGTTGTGGAACCAGAGAGCCATAATGGAGGCTCCATTATGGCTCTCTGGTTCCACAACAATTAAAGCGCTTTTCATTTGGAAAAGGAACATTGTTCGGACACCAAGCACAACAGAATGGTCTGACTTTTTGACAGACAGTTAAAGTACAGTAAGCATCACTTCACCAGACCTCTGACTACATTACCCACAATGCTCAAGTGGTGTGGAAGGTTCATGAGTTCAAATCCAGGCGGAGTCATACCAAAGACTCTAAAAATGGGACCCAAAGCCTCCCTGCTTGACCCCCAGCATTAAGGGGTTGGATTGGGGGGGTTGAACCACCAAATGGTCCCCGAGCGCGGCTGTGTCTGCAGCTCACCGCTCCCCCAGGGTTTGGGTCAAATGCGGAGAACAAATAATGGGACTTGAACTTTCAACCTACAACATTTGCTGCATTGAGATGATCCATGTGGTACAGATGTCTTATTTTGAAAGGAAACAAAGTAATCAACTATTTCATATTTAGAAATATTTTCATTTTTGTTTAATTTATGCCTGAAAAAATAACTTTTCTTGATCTTCTCCTAATTGTAGCAATAAGACAAAAACCGATCAGGGTGGAGTCAGACTTTCATGAAGCTCTGCTGCCTCTGGGATCCGTCTGATTGGCTCTTTCAGCGTTGAAGGCTGCAGACGCCGGGTTTACCAGCAAAGGCTCATCTGTGATGATAACTCATTTGATCATTCCTATAGAAACTGGACATAAAAGATGCTGGAGCTCCGTATTCTGTGAAGTTACCTACCAGAGTAGAAGGAAATGAGTTGCTGAGTTTTGGCCTCGCTCCACAGACAGCGGGGGTCGGCCGGAGCGTTTCGGTCTGACTGACAGCTGGACGGGGAGGCGGCCTGCGGGGACGCTTTGACCTCTTCTGCGGCGAGGAAAAGCTCCGGGCTGCTGTCCCGGGCGCCGCTGGAGAGCACGCAGCCGTTGCTGGGCTTCAGGCCGGAGGTCGGGGTTCGCTGCCCCGGTTCGGCGGCTTTGCTTTCTCGCACCATCAGTACCTGCACGTCATCAGGAGGATCGTCTTCCTCGCAGGACTCGCAGAGGAAGAGGAGCTGCTGGTAGTGTTTCCATTTGGACACATAGTGCTTGTCAGAGGACTTGCTGGCCTGGACTGCTTTGTATTCGCGGTTAAAAACCGTCCGCAGGTTCTTGAATTTGCACTTTATGTCTTCGACTGCAAAACAGAGAGAACAAAAGCAGAGGTCATCGCAGGTCACAGCAGGCAGGAAGAACTTCAGCAGCACTTTCATAAAAACACACTCCTGATCAAAACCTTAAGACCAGTCAGGAAATTACAGGAATTCACATTTTGCATGGCTGGAGCTTCAAATGTCAAAACAAGTCATGGGAATGAGAGGCAGTTCATCCACTGGTCACAAGTTCAGGACCACAGAGCCTTTGACGTCCTCCAAACAGACACAAAGGGTCCAAACATGAGTCAGGAGTAGCTCCACGGTTCTGGTTGATCACCTAAACATCTGACGCGAGTCTTTCTAAAAGGCTTTTGGGAAGGTGGCGCTAACTGGTGAAGACGGCTTCATGACGGACTTCCACCGTCTGGACCTGAGGTCTATTTTTGTGAACTTCTGGATTGGACTGAAATCAGGAGAACCGGCAGGAGGGTCCAAAAGAGTGAGGTGGTTCTCCTGAAAAAAGTCCTGTCAGGGGGGGTCGTGACCTGCAGCCCCGTCCTTCTGATAACCCAGTTTTCACCAGACAGACCAGGCTCTCAGTCATGAGGGACGGCCAGGAGAAAGCAGCCCAGACCATGATGGCTCCTCCTCCACAGTCATGCTGAAAGCCGTCGGGACCATCAGGTTACATTTTCTCCTCTTCAAAGAAAAGAACTTCCTTTCCCTTTGGTTGTCTCCCAACAGTCCAACTAGGTGGTTTTGTGGTGCTGATGGACCGCCACTTGACCTTTTTGTTCCATAACCCACGCGGATTAAAAAAACCTCAAACTACCGTTTCCTGCGTCCATCTCAGCAGCGATGGCGTTGAGAGAAACCTCACTTATGCAGCTCAACAGTCAAAGAAATCCAGCGTTTTAAGCCACCAAGAGACCCTGACAGGACGATTACTTATTAGGAAATAATAAGGAATGCTGCTGAACGGTGGTGCAGTGGTTAGCGATCTTACGCTGGTTCAAGTCCAGGCTGGGACACCTGAACCAGAACACCAATGGGGGCCGCTCTGTGTGGAGTTTGCAGCCCCCCCCTGCATGCGTGGGTTTTCTCCGGGGGACTCCGGCTTCCTACATCAGGGGTCTCCAAATCCAGGCCTGGAGGGCCGGTGTCCTGCTGGTTTTCCAGAAACCCCGCCGTATTTGCTGCCGATTACCTGGATCAGGTGTGTTTGGCCAGTAAGGAGCTTCAATGGCAGGTTGGTTGGAAAACACGTAGGACACCGGCCCTCCAGGCCTGGATTTGGGGACCCCTGCACTACATCGTCCCTATGTGTGCACGTGAGCGTGCATGGGTGTGTGGTTGTGGTCCTGCGACAGACTGGCGCCCTGTCCAGGATGTCCTCAGCCTTCACATGTGAGTGGTTGGGATAGGCTCCAGCAGCCCTGTGACCTCGAAAGGGAACAAACGGATTAAAAGAAGAATGAACGAATTAATGAATGACTATGGAATGAAGATTTTGGCACAAATTCTGGTTTTTAAAGGTTGTGGTCTTAAGCCTTCGATCAGCTGATGAACATTTCTTTTATTTTTAATCGTTATTTTCAATAAAAACAGCTAAAATATTTGTTCTCCTGAAGCTTGATTCAGAGCTTTTCTAAGGTCCAGCAGTTAAATGCAAATTCTTGCGTTTTCTTGACTGATTTGGGTCAGGAGAGTGTCTGATGTGTGCACGCTCCACGCCACGACCACATGGCGGTGAAATGAGCAGGTCTTCCTGCTTTCAGAGGGAGGGGCTCTGCGTTTCCGGCTCTGGACACCTGCGCAGCAGAAGAGCCTGGAGGAGGAGCGGGCCGCTCATGGACCGCACCGCTCTCTCAGCTCAGTGAGGAGGATTTCATTCACCCACAGGAGGAG
Source organism: Oryzias sinensis (assembly GCA_037389245.1). Lineage (NCBI taxonomy): Eukaryota > Metazoa > Chordata > Actinopteri > Beloniformes > Adrianichthyidae > Oryzias > Oryzias sinensis. The sequence continues at coordinate 27,225,936 of CM074502.1, read as the reverse complement.
AAGCCACGCCCACATTGGCTGGTAGGTCGTTTCTCCTCCAGACCAACATCTGGCTCCCATTAGGCGAGGAACCTCTGAGTGAACGTCAAACTCTTTCATAAGTATCCATCTGAACACTGAGCAGAGAAAGAACTGCATCGGGGAAAGTCAGATATTATAATAAGCTTTAATTAGAAGAACTTCTTGCTAAATTCTACTTGAATTGAATAAATGAGTTGGTCAGAACAGCAGCGCTGACAGATTGGTTTTGTGATCGGGACGGAAAACGTTTGGTTCTGTCTGGAGGTGGGAACCTGAGCAGGACGGTCCGATCTTACCGGAGAAAGACACGGAGCAGTCGGACAGCGTGCTCCTCAGCGACTCCAGCAGCTGCTGTCTGAGCTGACGGTTGTTGTGGTTTTCAGACTTCTTGTTCCACAGACAGCTGTGCTCTGCGCACGACAACGCACAACAACACACACGACACACACCTGTCAGCTCAGAACCAACCGTCTGTCTGTCTGCACACGGAGCAGAACCTGGCTGTTTACCTGAGTAGAATAATATGAGCGTGCGTTCCCGCTCCTCAGTCCAGAAACACTTCACCATGATGTTGGAGGGGATGCCTGAGGAGGTGAAGGCGGAGGAGGTGGGGAGGTAGGAGACGATGAGTCCTGAGGTGAGAAGGCCGTCCTCTGGCTGGTCTGCGGCGGCGGCGTCCTGGTCCCAGCAGCCCTGCAGGAACAGCAGCTGCTGGTAGTGCTTCCACTGAGGCACAAACGCCTCGTCCACGCCGCCCTGCCTGCTGGCTCGCACCAGCTTGTGCTGACGCTGGAAGGTGGTGCGCAGGTTCTTGAACTTGTTCTTGATTTCTTCCACTGCAGAACAGAAGGCAGAGCAGCCCGTGACCTGGTGAACGCGTGAGGTTAGCGTGTTCCTTCTGGAAAAACAGAGCCGTCCGGAGACAGCACAGCGGCTGAGGACAAACTCCACCAAAAGCTCTTCAAATGCTAAAAGATTCTCTGAGTTCTCCAGACCAAGTCAGCTACTGTTGGTTTTGTCTCCATAGCAACAGTTTTATGTTTGGGTGACAAACAGGTCAATGTCATTTTTGGATAATCTGCAAAAGTAAACTTTGGGATTTCCTTGGCTACAGAGTTTTTGTGACCCACATTCCTAATATTTTCATATCATTTCATTCAGCTTCAGCCAACGATTCATGTTTTTCACAACATTCCAGGAAAAATAGGAGAATAACAGGGAAAACGACACTTTTGGAAGCTCGCTGCGCAAACGTTGTTCAAAATCTACAAAAAAAAAATCACCCCCCCCCCCCCCAAATAGCTGCCCCATGGTGCTCGGTGAGTTAGGAAGAGACAGATCCAAATCCCTAGGAGTTTTAATTTGTTGAAGGTACCAAAGGGGGTTTATTTTCGGAAAATTCAAGATAGTAGCCTCTTCCTGAGGTCAAAGGTCAACAAGATTTCAGATGTAGACGTAGACTTGGGATGAGGGTCAGCACCATAGTTCTCTACCGGAGGAAGGTAGTCTGCCCTCTCTGGGTGGGTGGAGTGCTCCCTCCCCAGGAGGAGGGGTTTAAGTATCTTGTGGTCTTGACCATGACTGACGTGAGTGAAGATTGGAGCGTGAGATCAACAGGTGGATTAAAGAGGCGTCCGTGGTTATGAGGTCGCTGTATCGGTCCGTTGTGGTAAAGGGGAGCTGAGCCAAAAAGCAAAGCTCTCAATTTACCGGTCAATCTTCGTTCCAATACTCACCAAAGGTCATGAGCTCTGGGTCATGACCCAAAGAACAAGGTCCTGAATACAAGCGGCTGAAATGAGCTTCCTCCGCAGGGTGGCTGGACGCTCCCTCAAAGACAGGGGGAGGAGCTCTGTCACCCGGAAAGAGCTTCTCCTCCACATCGAAAGGAGCCATTTCAGGCGGCTCAGGCATCTAGTCCGGATGCCTCCTAAACGCCTCCCTGGATGCATCCATCCATCCATCCATCCATCCACCTATCTGTCCATCCATCCACCCATCCATCCATCCATCCATCTGTCCATCCATTTACACATCCATCCATCCATCCATCCATCCATCCATCCATCCATCATCCATCCATCAGGATACAGAAAAGGATGGATGGGTGGATGGATGTATAATAGATGGATGGGTGGATGTTTTCTTTTGTTGTGAAAAAAACAAAAAAAATCAGCAGATTTCACACTTTTCCACAGCTCGGCCGCCAAGCCGAAGCTCTTGTGGCCATCCCATAATAATGTGAAAACTTCTTTTGGATATCCCCAACATGTGTGTTTTGGCCCATAAGAAACGTTGCCCCCATTCGCCTCCCGCTGTGATGTCATGGTTTTAAGGTCCGTCCAGTCCAGCTCTGCTGCCAGACAGAATCATCAACATGACGCTGGATTCCAGAAAAGAACCAGTGTTTATGTTTCAACGGAGGAAACACCAAGACGGCTGTACATGACAGACTCTTCCATTGGCGCCATAGGCTGAAGCATGATGGGAATGCAAACACAGAATGAAAACCTCTCTGGAATGCAGCACAAAGAAATCACCAACCTGTGAAAGGAACAGGCGGCGGGTGGGAAGACAGGAGGATCCTCAGGTGCTCCAGGGTCTGCTGCCGCAGCCCGCGGTTCTTGTAGCTCTCTGACTTGTGGTCCCAGAGGCAGGTGTGCTCTACACACACACGTGCACACCCACACGTAAACACACACGCGCACACACACACACGCGCGCGCGCACACACACACACACACACACACACACACACACACGCACGCACAGAGAAGCATACATAAGGTCAAACGTGATCAGAACATGGAGCGGGCTGGGATCTCAGAGAGCTCCAGAGGAGTCTGTCATGAGAGCGAAGCCATCCGTGCGCATGCGCATTAGGAGCGCGGAGGCTCTGGCCTCTACGTCTATATGGGGATGCTGGTCACGCATTTCCTGCAAATATGAAGGACAGCAGACTTTAAGGAGAAGAATTTGAATTCAACTTCGGCTGTCCAAACGATTGGGACATTTTTAAAATCCTACATGTGCTTTAAAATCACACAAAATACGAATAAACGTCATCATAATGCATAGGTATAAATAAGTCTATACATTTGGACCTGGCCAACTTCCGCCTACATGGTTGCCTTCATGGCGTTAACGCAACGCTAAAGACATTTCTTCTTGGAAGAAAAAGGGTTGCATCCCTGAAAGTTCCAGTGAAAACTTTCCGAAAGAAAAACTTGGATTTTTCCCGCCGAGAACTCCGATCCAAGCAACTTCTGGAACATTCCTGCCGCTGTTGCTGTCGCTGTCAAATGTCGCCCATTGCCACAAACCCGCGCGTCGGTCACCAGCAACCGTTGCCACAGATGATGTTGCCGATTCCGCAGCCGCGTCGCAACAGACGCCGGCGGCAGAAATCTCTGGAGGGGGGGAGGGGGTCCGGAAGCAGAAGCGGAGACTCACGGGAGAAAAACGCGATGAGCGCCTTCTCCTTCTCCTCCGTCCAGCACCTCTCCGGGAACAAGCTGAACGGAGACACCGCCATGTTTGTTGTTGCCGTTTGGCTTTGCGTCTTGTTAGGCTGCGAGGCCACGTGGGCCAGAAGCCGCGTTCTGATTGGATGGTTCCTGAAACGTGACTCCCATTGCCCAGTAGAGGTCGCTGTGAATACTTTGATTTCCTGTTGTGACTCCATCATTTACTAAAACAAGATGTTTATTTAAAATCAACTTTTATGTAAATAATTAGTTTAATCTTTTAAACTAATGGGAAAGATTAAACTATAAAAATACCACAAAATCTTTAAATTGTTTTTCAGCGTTGCCTAGACTGATGTATTTTCCTTACCCTTAATTCATGGATACTCTTACTTGGGTTCTTTATTTAATTATTGATGCCTTCCAATTTAATGTGGGTCTCTGCATACAGTTGGAATTTTTTCATTTTTTAATGTTGTCTACAGACCAAAAGTTTGGACACACCTTCTCGTTCAAAGAGTTTTCTTTATTTTCATGACTATGACAATTGTAGATTCACACTAAAGCCATAAAACTATGAATAAACACATGTGGAATTATATACATAACCAAAAAAAGTGAAACAACTGAAAATATGTGGGCGGCCGTGGTGCAGCGGTAGGGCGGTCGACTCATGATCATAAGATTGCAGGTTCGATTCTTGCCTTGCACGTCCATGTGTCAAAGTGTCCTTGGGCAAGACACTGAACCCCACCTTGCCTCTGGTGGGAGGTTGGTGCCAGTGTTCGGCAGTGGAGCCGCCATCAGTGTGTGTGCATGGGTGAATGGGACTGTGACTGTAAAGTGCTTTGGGCCTTCGTAAGAAGGTAGAAAGCGCTATATAAGTATTCGCCATTTTACGCCATATTGTAGGTTCTTCATAGTAGCCACCTTTTGCTTTGATTCCTGCTTTGTACACTCTTGGCATTCTCTGGATGAGCTTCCAGAGGTCGTCGCCTGAAGTGTTTTCCACTTCACAGGTGTGTCCTGTCAGGTTTAATAAGTGGGATTTCTTGCCTTATGAATGGGGTTGGGACCATCAGTTGTGTTGTGCAGAAGTCAGGTGGATCCACAGCTGATAGTCCTACTGAATAGAATTTGGATTATGGCAAGAAAAAAGCAGCTAAGCACAGAAAAACGAGTGGCCGTCATTACTTTAAGAAATGAAGGTCAGTCAGTCCCAAAAATTGGTAAAACTTTAAAAGTGTCCCCAAGTGAGTCACAAAAACCATCAAGCGCTACAAAGAAACTGGCTCACATGTGGACCCCCCCAGGAAAGGAAGACCAAGAGTCACCTCTGCTGCAGAGGATAAATTCATCCGAGTCAGCAGCCTCAGAAATGGCAGCTTAACAGCAGCTCAGATTAGAGAGCAGGTCAATGGCACACAGAGTTCTAGCAGCAGACACATCTCTACAACAACTGTCAAAGGAGACTGTGGGAATCAGGCCTTCATGTAGAATATCTGCTAGGAAAACACTGCTAAAGAAAGGCAACAAGCAGAAGAGACTTGTTTGGACTAAAGAACACAAGGAATGGACATCAGACCAGTGGACATCTGGGCTTTGGTCTGATGAGTCCAAATGTGAGATTTTTGGTTCCAACCACCGTGTCTCTGTGTGACGCAGAAAAGGTGAACGGATGGACTCTACATGCCTGGTTCCCACCGTGAAGCATGGAGGAGGAGGTGTGATGGTGTGGGGGGCTTTGCTGGTGACACTGTTGGGGATTTATTCTAAATTGAAGGCATACTGAACCAGCATGGCTACTACAGCATCTGTCTAATTTTTCTATAAAAAAATATTTAAGCACCAATTTTATCAAAAAATGAATGAATTATTAATAAATAAATAATTAAATTGTGTTGACGGCTCCAGCTGTCATTCAAGTCAAAATGTTGAAAATTAAGAACGAAATGTTGAGTCAATATTGATAACAACCCTTAGCAAAAGGTATAAAAAGTGGTGCATGTTTATTTTATTTCATCTACTCGATTATACTTAAGTATAGCACGTACACTGTAGACCGTGTACATGTAGGAATTTTACTAACCGAATACTTCTTTAGATTAAATTGGAACATTTGAAGTCCATCATTTCAAGCATACTGCCTCCCTTTTATTATATAGAGTACACTTGTACGTCTAAATAGACGACTGTTTTGCTTAGGGAAAAGTAAAACTGCATTTGGAGGTTGTTTTCTATGAACAGTACAGAAGTGTGCAAATATTTTGTTCCAATTTCCAGCATAAATTCCACCCATAGGTTGTGACATTGTTATCAATTCCTGCTATGCAATGATGTGCACAAAAAAACACCAGAAAATGCAGATGAAGCAACAGAATTGTGTTGCTGCAACAGTTTCTGACACTCGTCCCTTCCTTTTCTTTGTGATTTGTTCCAGTCAGGGCGATTTCAACATCCTGACATGCTTGTGAGAACAAACCAGACTTCTGACATCTGTGGGACAGAAACGTGAGCTGGATCCAGCAAAGAGAAGGCCTCACAAACCGTCCTCTGAGGCATGTAGAATGAAGAGACTGGCTGTGGTTGGACTGTTTAATACCCAATAATTAAGAACTGGCTGGTACACTTCCAGATGAAACAACAGACGACACAAAGCGACGGTGACCTCTGTGTACATCCCACCTGTTCACCATACAGACATCCAACTTATGTACAATATTTACAGTGTTTTGCCAGTTTCACTTATGCAAAAATAACCAAGCACTCAAAGTGAAATGAGGATATTTGACTTGGTGTTAACAAAACACACTCAAACCCTTCGGGGATTGAATGAAACATGAATGTTGTCTGGACCTGTCAGCAGCTGTGGACGGTAAAAGCTCTGGTGAAGGTAACCGTCTGCGGTGAAGGCCTCTCGGAGGCCTTTTGGCCTTTTTCTTCATCGTTGTTGTTTCAAAGGCTTCTGCATTGACGGGTGAAGGGATGTGTTGTTTGCTCTGTTCAGGTGAGTTTGAGCAGCCGCGCCCCCGGGGAAAAACCAATCAATTCAGGCCCCATTCCCTCTGATTTCAATACTTAGACATCCCATAAACCCCAATGGCTAGGAACAGCCCCACAGCAACATGAAAAAGTGCATTTGAACACAGCTTCCTCCCCTCTGAGGCAGTAACATACTGTTGGCATCATTTCTAAAGCTCTGTCTGTCACTTAGAGGAAACCCATGAGGTGGACGTTTGAAGGGAGACTCGCATCACATCCTGCGCCTCCTTTTCCTCCTGAAACCTTAAACTCTGTCAGCAGCACTTCCATAAAAGACAATAAAAAGTCAAAATCAGATTTAAACAATGAAAACCTCTGGAAAGTTTCCAGAAGGTTTTTGCGAGGGGTTCCCTTGTATCAAAGTATTCAGGGATCCCTCAGGGTCCATTTGTTCTTCTGTTGGCTAATCTTCTACAAAAAATGTCTGAATATGCAAATATGTGAGCGGTTTGCGTTCTTTGCTGGCTGAGATCCAGACCTTCTTGAGATCAGCTTGAGCATTAGGTTCGTCTGATGCGCTCAAGCTCTGTTAGCTCATAGAAAGAAAGATATTGTACGCTTTGATAGAAAAAAAAAACTCCTTACAAAAAATATTTTCACAAAAACAACACAGAGTAGAAATCAACACTGATGTTTTGGCCAGCATACATGTTTCCTTTGTACATAACCAGGTGTGCCTCCAAAGGTACAAACAGCTCTACCTGCTTCTCGCAAACACGCTCAGAGGTCAGAGGTCAGACATGAGCAAGAAGTGCTCTCAACATGTCCCCCTGTCTCAGTGAAGTCAGACCCCCCCCAACAGATTGTTAATCAAATGAGGGGGTCCCTGTAGGCCCCGCCCCTTGCTGAAATGAAAGTCTTTGACTCCTCGGTCCAACAGTCCAAAACATCTTTGTTCATTCCAGCTTCTGGAGGAGAGAGCGGTCCAGAGGAGCCGTTTGGTGTCGATCACAATCTTCAGACTAGAAAAGTACACTTAGTCTTGCCGAGCGGCAGAGAGACACAAGAACACCAACAAACCTACGGGCTCTCTGCGTTCGGAGTAAAAGAAAACCCTAAAACCGGCCTCACGCCAGCGGCCTGCCTCTCAAACACAGCTGTCATGCAGCAGAGGCTCCACGTCCTCGTCGCTGGCTGCGGGGGGGCTCTCCTCGTCGCTGCCAGGGAGGGGGGTGTTGATGTGGACGCCGGCCAGCGAGGACATGGGCTCCTTGCTCTCCGGGTTCGGCTTGTCACTAAGACAGAGATCAGACGAAGACAGGGAGGAGGGCGTCTTTTCAGGGATGAAGAGCGCCACGATGAAGGCGACGACCACCGTGCACGACCCCAGCAGGAAGGGCGGCCCGGGGATCAGCGCTCGCTGGGGTCAGGGCAGACAGACGGTAGAGGCTTAGAGACTTACACTCATTTTCACATCACATAATTGGTTGAAGGCTATAAATCCTTCAATCATTGTTTTCCTGTTTCTCTTTCTTTATTCTAGTATCTTCCTCCATTTTTTGCCGCTTAACTCCTCCTACAATGTTTCATCTATTTTAACCATTCAACTATTTAAATGTTCATCTCTTTCAGCTTTTTCCATCTGTGACTTTTGGTCCTTCAAACTCTTGAAGTTTTCCAGATATTCCAGGATTTCTGCCTCCATTGAAACACAAGGAGAATCCTTGGAGCAGAAGCTCGCTGGTTCTGGCCCTTTTCATAAAAAGATCTTTTTTTTTGTCCCGTTTAATTTTACTTACGGTCAACTTTGATCATTTCTTTCTTTCTTTTTGCCAATTATTACCATTTAAGGTTTATTTTCCTTCAGCGAAATAGCATCAACCTGCATGTTCTTCTGGTAAAGCAGCTCCTTCTAGTTTGTTTTTGAATTCCCTCCTCCAGCTGTTCTGCCTACCTCAGTGGGACTGTGCAGAGGCAGGGGGTCAATGTCGTATTCCCCCTGGATGGGGTCCATGGTGTTGATGTTGACGTTGAAGAGAAAAAAGACGAAGCCGTACAGCGCAGGGCCCAGGCCGTTGCAGAGACCTCTGATCCCTGTGATCATGCCCTGGACAACTCCTGCAGAGCGAGACGCCGGTTCAGGAACATGAGTTCTTCAGAATGTTATGTCTCCATTAAACAAAGCAGTGAACGTGAAGAGAGCAGCGTTTTCTTCTCACCTTGTTTATCCGCATCAGCAGACTGTGACACCAGAGCAGAGACTGCTGGGAAGGTGATGGAGGACATGGCTGCAACGGCTCCAGCCGCCCACATCATCCTGGACACACAAACACACAGCTGCTGAAGGCGTGTGCGGTTCAGGTGTGTGTGACCACGCGCAGCGTGAGGTCACCGGATGCTAAAGCTTCACAGATAATCTTTTTCTACCACTGCTATTTTTGTCATCTCTCATTTCCAGAAGTGAAGAGCTGTGATGCTAACAGGAGAATCCATTTTCACACAAAGACTGACAAAAGCTTTTAACCTCCCAATGTTCATCATCATCATCACGGCCTCTAAGGACAAACCTCCATTCATCAAGTTACAAACTCCTCTGCATTAGTCTTACCATGGTTCCGATCCTAAGCCGTACCAGGCCAGCTGGAGAATCTGGAAGCCCAAACCCAACAGAACGGTGTTCTTGGTACCCATGGTTCTCATCAGTAAAGTAAGAAGGAGGGTCTGTGTGGAGAAAGAGGAGAAAGAGTTTGGTGACCTTCACCAGCCTCACAGCGCTGAAGGGTTTTATAAAGTTATGCTTCTAGGTAAACCGTTTCCCGGCTTAAGGCTGATTTCCACTGGTCTGTCTGTCTCCGTTGTGTTGACACAAAAAAATACGACATTCATAAATCAAACAAAATGTTTACATCGCCTCCGTCACGTCTGCGCCTAACATCCGCATAATGGAGCAGTTCTCTATCCAGTCTGTTGACGCAACAATTTCACAGTAAAAAGCCGGAGAACTGGAAACAGAACTTCTGTTGTACTTTCAAAATAAAACTTTATAACATGTCATTTAACATTTAAGGTGGCATGTCCACGTGGTAACGCAAGTTAACCCTTCAGATAACACTGCCGTCCCTTTTTGCCGTAGTCGACTAAGGTATCATTTAAAGATGCATTTTGAAGGAGTCTGTGAGGACGGAGAGGCCGTGGGCCCTGATGTGGAGGGATTTTTGGGCCATTATTCCAAGCGCAGCACTTACTTTTTTGAGCGCAAATCATTACAATTTATTTTTTTTGCACTTGAAACTTACAAATACGTGCCAACAAACAATTTTCGCTCTAGAGGAATTCTCTCTCTTCTGCACTCCAAGCAGAGCAGGCCGCCACATTCCAAGTGTGCCCCAAAAGCCAGCCAATCACAGACGTGGACATGGAGGTTGATGCTGATTGGTCAGAAATTCTTCCAATCGGCTCATAGACTACATCCGGTTTGTGCGCAACTGGAAGGATTTCAGACTCGGTTCTCTGACTGCTTAAGTGTTGGCTGAGGAGGGAGAGGGGGACGAACTAGACACCTGGGTGGCAGAACAAGCCACTCCTCCGGGCGCCACGGGGGAGGAGCTGCGGTTGGGAGATGGAGACAATGTAAACTAACAGTGTCGTAACACGGACTCCCCCCGCAAACAACGGTTATGCACCGCAGACAGACCAGGGTAAATTCAGTTCTATTCATGCATCACAGTGTGGGTGGGGCCTATGCTAAAACCTAAAACAAAAACAACAATCTTTGTTGACATAAAATCCCCATAAATGCATTATTTATGTGAGTGCACACATATGGTACCTGTGCTATGATGGACAAAATGCCAACAACTCCAATGAAAACAGCAATGGTGGTGGAGGAAAAGTTTATGACCTGTGGAGACAGAAACAGAATTTCTTTAGAGGGTTGGTTTTTCTTTTTGCTCGTTTTTGTTTCCAAGTCCGTTGATGTGTACTCTTGTGATGGACACTCTTTAAGTTTGCTAATGTGAACAGCCCCCCAGACAGACAGATGCCCAGGAGCACCAACCCACAAGCACACTAGACCCCCACATGGGAACGGAGCAAGAGGTCCCGACTACGCCTTAAGACCCGGTGCGCCTTTAGTATGTGTCAAATACCGAAAAATTACCCATAACTGAGACTGCGCCCTATAACCCAGTGTGCCCTATGGTCGTGAAAATACGGTACCTCTTTCTCAGACGTATACATCTAGCTGGGCAGTTTTAACAACCTGGTTTTAAGCATAATTCATCTTTTATTTAACATAACTAAAAGAAATTGTAATTCAAAACTATAATCTCTTTACCTGTCTCAGGTAGAGGAAGAAGCTGGAGTACTGTCCGGCCTCTGGCAGGTACGACAGGAACACTGTGATGCAGATGAGCAGAACTGTGGGATCCTGACCCACCTTCCTCAGAGACTGAATAAGAGACAGACAGAGAAAGGGACAGAGAGACAGGAAAACGCCACCAGAGCTGTGAGATCCTCAGTCAGTCTTCAGATTTCCCTCTGGGAATCAAAGTTCCAGCCTCAACCCTCAACTGATTGCTTTCTTCCATCTCATTGATCTATACATGTACTCTAGCAGCACCAGTGGGCCTCAGTCATATCAGTGTTCTACAACTGTTTCCAGGCAACGATAAATCTTTAGAATAAAGTTACTGCGTTGAGGAACCCTTCAGCCACGTCTCCCCTCAACATACTGCATCCAGAAAAGGAAGACGCCATGCAGCTCAAACTTCTGCTTTTGGCCCATCATCACTCAAACAGACAACCTGACATTATAGAGTAAGGAAACTGTTACTGACAGCAAACGGGTCGGCGTACTCCCAGGAAATGGGCGCGCCCCAGGTGTTGGGCCTCATCTTGTCTGGCAGAGACTCTGGGACTGCCAGAAGGATGAAGCAGATGTCGGCCAGAGCGATCAGCGTGGCCAGCAGGACCACCAGGTTGTCCCCGTACCAGGCCGACAGGTACGCACCGATGGCTGGACTGGTTACTAGGCTGGCCGCAAAAGTAGCTGACACCTGGAGGATTCAGAGAGAGGGAATGAGCTGTAAAGGGCTGGAAGAACCAGCGTTACACTCTCACTGGACTGTTATCAGGAAGATTGAACATTTATCCTATAGCGCATTAAGGTGTGGCTTCAACCGTTTCACTTTGCCAAAATGAAGAGTTCAGTGATGCCTAACCACACTGTGACCTCCTGCAAGCCTCACATAGCAAACATGCATCACTAATCCAGGAGCTGCAGTTGTTTCTTGATAAGTTTCTGATATGTTTCTAGAGTCAAAGTGAAAAGTTTATTGTTGTTTGAGCTGAAGGTCGGGCTGGTTCCACTCCGATCAATAAATCAGGAGTCAGTTCCATCGCTCTGTCTTCATTGTTTCCTCGTTTTCTTCAAATGTTAGATTAAGTACTAGCATAGAGCCACTTGTGCATCCATGCCGATGGACAGATCTGGCTGTACAAGCTCGTAGCCACAAATACAGAGAAAGTGATGTGGATGACTGCATATAGAACTGGACCGAGCGAGTGTGACATCACCCGTGGAAAATGGTTTTACCTCCCATTCCAACCAAATGAAGTCAATGAGAAGGCGCCAGTTTTTCTGATGCAGACTTCACAATATTGGAACCAGAAATCCCTCAGTATGCAGTATGCAGTCTGTCTGAGTCAGCGTTTCTATGGCAACCACTCCCTCTAATCAGGAGTGAGCTTACTGGAACGCCAAAATCCTCCCATTGAAAGCGGGATGGCGGGGAATCTGTCAATCAAACACTTCAAAAGTTCGACTTGACACCAAATGCTTTTATTGAGGCATCTGATTGGTCAGTTCATAACTTGAATAACTTGCGATACTGAAGTAAATACCATGAACAAAAATGAGCATTATCAAGAAGATGTTATTAAGGTATCAGATCCAGAGCGGTTCTTCTGACCAATAGAATGACTGAGTAGCAGCTGGTTATGTCTCTATAGATGTCAATGGGATTCTGGCTTCGTGGAGCCAGTGGGTACTTCCTGTTTGGAACGATGTTTCCTTTCCGGAAGGATGTTTGAAACGTCAGCGGGAGGAATCGCTTTTTCCAGTTCTCAATGGTTTCAACCAAAATATTGGAAGTACCAGATTTCATGCGAAATCTTGTCTTCAATTAGAAAATATACTAAACTGGTTTTTACCAAGACCTGTTCCATGTCCAGTTTTGCTCCAGAAATCTTTATGATGCCTGTTTTATTTTCTACTCATGACAATTGCACTGTGATTAAGGGTTCAGCTATCTTGATTCAATCAAAATCCACTTTTCCACATATTTGAGGGTTTGTATTTTGAAAGGCAAGGGGGTGATGGATTTCAGCACGGACCAAACAAAACTCAACACAATCCCCCATTTATGTAACCTCGTTGAGTCAGATAAGTAAGACCAGCCCATTCTGAGCTCTGTTTCAGGCCTTCTGAACCCAAGAGGTGACATCAGAGATGATCTGCCTAAATGTGCCTGTGTTCATATGTAAATCCCAGCATATTTGACCTGAGATGAAACGTTTATGGGAATTCTTACCAGACCATAGGCTGTACTCCTCTCTCGCTCATCTGTCACATCAGCGACGTACGCGAAGATGACGGAGAAGGTGACAGAAAACGCCCCAGACATGGAGATCATTGCAAAGTACCACCTAGAAAACAACCAGGAAAAACAGTCTTCAAGACAAAATAACAGAAAAATCATATAGAGTCTGCACAGAATCAGGAAAAGAATGAGACGGTTATCCATGTAAACGTTTAAACGCCATCTGGGACTCCCTCTAAGAGGACAAAAGCAACTCATTCCTACCAGGGACTAAGCCGCATCAGCGGGATGGGTGCACAGGTGAAGAAGACTGTGATCAAAAGGAAGGAGCGCCTGCCCCAAACGTCAGATAACGCTCCAATCAGTGGAGCAGACATGAAGGACAGGAGGCCCTAGAAGGGATGAGACAGCTTTTAGTCCTGGTTCCATTCCACTGGAACTCCTTCAAGCTCTTACCTTCACTCCCTGAATGAGTCCGTTCATCAGGAACGTATGCTGCGGGAAGGTTTCATGCAGGACCTACCGAGACAAGAAGACAAACACGTTTCACACGCAGGTAGAAACGCAGGGCTCCTCCTGTAGCTGCAGCTGCATGGGTACTCGCCGTGAGCATGGGAGTGGTGAGCAGACCCCAGGCGAAGAACTCCAGGAAGATGACCATCACGGCATGGTACACGCTGGGCCGGCCGATGCCCTGCTGGGGCTGGAAACGAACCAACGACATGCAAATGAGGTCACCACACACACTGTCATGTGATTGATCCTTTAGAGAGACATTATCGAGGAACTCCAGCTGTTAGCTACTGAAGAGCAGAGGACGGTTTCAACGTCGTCCCTGAAACTGACCATTCAAGTTTACCTTCTCTGACTGTGTGTGTGTGTGTGTGTTTTTGTTTGTGTGTATTTGAGTCTTCATGTCAGCATCCCTCTATCAGAACATCCTAACTTCCTCCTGTTGTTTTTGGTTGGAACCAGCGTAATCGTCTAGACTAATATTGGTTTTTCTCACTCTTTAAAGGTCTCAGAATGGAAAATCCTGTCGGTGACCCAACGTGAGGTCACGTCTTCCATCTGACCGCTCTGCAAAAACTGGATCTAAAGTCGGTAAAAAGAGCTTTGTATCAAGATCAATGGTCTTATTTTCTGTCTTGAAGAAAATAGCGAAATAATTCGAGAGGTTTTTGAAAACACGCCTTACAGGGTATTTACACATTTACAGAAGTTACATTTAAGGATTTAAAGAGTTTTTTAGGATCCCTTAAAATCTAATTGAAGACCAAAGAGACTGAGACCAACAGCTGGAGTCAGCTGTTTCCTGCTCTGCACGCGCAATTCCACCGCCATGATCACCATCAAGCCAAGTTTAGAGTTCTTCTGGCAAACCGTGCAGCTCTAACCACTTCTAACCATCACAAGGAATTCCTCTTTTCAAGGCGCTCCTCTAAGACTTTACACTTTCCTATTTGCCTGCACTGACGGGCATCAACTAACTACCTAAACCATTTACCTCCAGTTCACAACCTATGACAAAACGCAACCTGATTTGTTTTAGTGACAGGAAGTCACATGGCACGAGAAAAAAAACTAAGATCCATTCACCAGAATTAAATTTCTATTATCATTTTATCATTCTTTGTTAGGAATTTTATGTTCTCAGGTTCCTAATGTAATTTTTGAGCATGTTCCTAGGAACTTCCTATGTTTTCTTTTCATTTTGTTACACATTCCACAGTTGAAAATAAAAGAAAACCGTTCAAATTTATCAGGTGTTGGCTGATTGATCAGTTTTTTTGATGAGTTTAATGTTATCTTATGCTGCACAACAATTGTTGGTATCTGTCCAGAGGGAGCTCAATTATAGACATTTGTATATTTTTATAAACTTTTTATCCAGGATCATGTTTGAGTTGAGGTGAACGGCTGTATGTAGGAAAAAGGATAATGGCTCACCAAAGTAAAGCTAAAGTATGACAAGAGAAAATCCCATTTTTGTCCTGCATTGTTTGAAACCTTGAGTAGACGTACATTAGCTAAACTGGTACGATCCTGATTGGCATAAGGTGTCTTTTATTTTGAAAGGAAGTCAAAAAACTATTGACCATTTTGAGAAAATGTTAGTTGGTTGAAAGCTATAAAGCCTTCAACCCATTGTTTTCGTGTTTCTCTTTCTGTATTATTTTCTTATTTCTCATGATTTCCTTTATTTTTTTCTGACATAGTGTTATTTTTAATCATAGTCAGGATTTTTCTAATGAAAATAATCTGCATATATTTCAGATAACTGATCTGTATGTGTTATGTTGATTTCCAAAATAGAGCTATGTCTATTTTTAGATAATAATTAAGTAATTCATCTCTGTCATGTGATTTATTGAAACTTAAAGATTCTTAATTCTGTCTGATAAAAGTTATGAACCGGATAAATTGTGTAATACAATGGTTTCGGTAGAACAGGATTATAGAAGTTCACTTCCTTCCACTCCCTTTCAGACAATCTTTGATTTAATGTCTAATTATCTTCAGTTTGATCCGTCTTTGTATGAATGCATAACTGATGATTGTATTGTTTTGTGCATGCTTCTTGATTTGATTGCTTGAAATAAACCATTTCAAATAAACAAATCAAATAGTCTCTTCCACTATTTTTGTACTTAAGTCGTTCTACAATTTTTCACAATGAGTGAACATTTTCCTAAATGGTAAAATAAGACTTTGTGGTCAGTCAAAATGGTTGTTTTACTGTTAAAGGAGAACAGCATCGGCCACATTAGAGGTGCATTTCATGTCATCATAACCCTTTCAGTTTTAGATGCTCCACTTCTTTCTGGATGGACACACGTTCAAATCCTCCAAACAGGGTTTCACTGCACAGAGCCTAAAGATCACGATTGGCTAAATGTAAATGTGACGACACTTCCTTCAGCACAGCGGCGTGAGCTGTCAAGCCGTCCCTATATCATAAAGGAGATGGAGGAGAGCGGCATAAGGTCAAAGTTGTTTCTCCACATACCTGGTACCCTTCTTATTTAGAGAATTATGTGAGCGATCACCCCATGTTGAGGCCACCATTACAACAAAAGACGCCAGATAAAGGAGAGCCAAACCATCTTCTTCCCACCTATACCCACCAAAGATTCTGAGTCCCTGTGAACAAATAAAAAGGTTATGATCCTTCCTTTTGGCCCAACTCAGTTTTTCTCCTGCATTGATGCAGTGAAGCCTTAAGCTCCCATCTTTGTGGAAGCAGACCAGGAGACATTGCTGACATTGAGTATTTCAAACAATTCTTCTGCTGGGCACATAAAATAACGCACAACAACGTTCCAAGGTTAATATCAAAGCTGGATAATCCTGCATGACATAATCAGCAGCCTGCTGACACAAATACACAAGGAGGGAAAATGTGAATATTCTCTATATTTAGAAAGAGACTAATAGCACGTTCTACTAACACAGATTACACAGATCATGAGTTTACACTAAAGTTGAACTATATGCCCTTAATAAAGTAGGTCCATTTATTTCCAGGTCACCTGTCATATTCCACTACATCTATGTGAAAATAGAAAACTGTTGTAAGTACAGGTGGATGAGAAACTCCACCATGTCTAACCTTTTTATGTTCTCTAGCGGATTTGACATTTTACAGTCAACTGAAACGTTCTTCTTCTCCTCTGAATAACAGATGTGATCATTATGAAGTAAATACATACTCTGTATTCCAATGAGCAGATCCAAGATGACAGAAAAACTCCAGCAAATGTATCCACTAATCATAGATACTGGATTCACCAGTTCACCAGGGATTCAACTGAGATCGGACACAGTTTGATTCAACATGCATTCATTTTTTCACTTTTCCATGTTGAAACACATTTTTATTGGTTTTAAAAAAACTTTCTTCATCTGGATGAAGATCATCTGGATGAAGATCATCTGGATGAAGAACATCTGGATGAAGAACATCTGGATGAAGATCATCTGGATGAAGATCATCTGGATGAAGAACATCTGGATGAAGAACATCTGGATGAAGAACATCTGGATGAAGAACATCTGGATGAAGAACATCTGGATGAAGATCATCTGCTGGACTATTTAAACATGTAGTTGTAGAGTTAGATGAGCTAATTCTCTCTCAGAGTTCTGGTACATCGTCCGTCCATCCTGGGGGAGGATCCCTCCTTCATGTGGACCCCCCAGAGGTAGTTTGTTTTTGTTTCAGTTTTTTCTTACCGAGAAGGAGGGTCTAAGGGCAGAGATGCCCAGTTTAGTTTAGTCTGTTTAGCTGTTCAGCGATTGCATTTCATAACTGATTTTAGGTTTTGTACACTTAGTGAAGCCTGTTGAAACGACTGTGTTGTAATTGATTTGAATTGAATTAAACAAAGATGAAACTTTCGTAAGCAAAATTCTTAGAAAACTGTTTGATTAGTCTGTTTAAGTTTTCTATTACAGTATTGTTATCATAAAATGGTCTCAAACAAAAAGAAAAATGTGCTGAAAGATGAAAATGTTTATTTTCTTGGGCCGTTTTTCACATGATGGAGGACATAGATAAAGAAAAATAAAATAAAAAATGTCTGAATATTTCTTTATTCAAATCATGGTGAATCTGGAGCAGCTTTGGAAAAAGCTCTCAGTTGTAATGTAGAAACTGAAATGGGCGGGGCCACTGTCTCCCAGCTCCGCCCCTTTCTGGTCATCCACCTGCACACCCACAGATCCATGAACGTCTTTGTTTTCCTGGTCTGAGCTGGAATCTGGATCAGAACCGGACAGATCTGATGTTGCTGCTGTTTTTGTTGCACCACTAATGTTAGGTTGGGGGTGTGAGGGGCTGTAAGCTAGCAGGAGAGAGTGTAAACAAAGGCATGATGGGAAATACAGGCAGACTGACTCCCTGCCAACAGCCATAACTCAGAGGTGAATTTCTGATGAACTCCCGCCACTCTGCAGAAACTATGTCCTAGAAAACGACACGGGTTTCTTAAAAGGTTTTGGCTAAAAACGGCATCATATCACCAGAAGATCACTGGGAACGCTTTGAGAATGGATCCAGTGGGACTGTAGGTGGTGACTGTGTGCTTGTCTATAATCATGGTTCCAGCATGGAGACGGTGACCTTCAGCACCAACAGCTTAGTGACTCCATCGGTCATCGTGGAGATGTGGAACGTCGGACAGCGGACGGCTCCTCTTCACATTTCTGTCCTTGGTGCTCAGCTGTTTCCTGTTCTCCTTCTGAATCACCGTCACAGATGTTCTGCTCTGTTTCTGTTCCTTTGTCTCTTTCTCTTGAATCAAATGGGTGGTTCTGTTAGAAGATGTCTTCATGTTCTTCCATAAAGAGGGAGTTCCCCTCTCAACGGTTAAACATGGGGGTCCTTGGACATCACTTTGGTCACTTATAAAGGTTTCTTTTAATAAGTGTCCGTATTGTGATGATCTGGACTGAATAAGAATAATCCGGAACGTTTGGAATGACTTGGATCATGAATCCTAATGTGTTGCGTTTCACCTTCAGAGAACATTTGGTTCTAATCTGAGGCTTTATTGGATCGACTGAATGGATGGACTCGTCTGTGGACCGAGGTTTCTAAAAACAAACTAAAGCTGCGTCTATTTCATGAACCTTTACTTAGATCTCATGATCTAGACTTTGACTATTTTATCACAGTTTTATTTGTTTAATGCTTTTTAGTCAACTTGTACTTTTCACGTCTAAACTTATTCTAATTTATATTCTAGGTGTTTTAGACTTTTCCATGTATTAAGTTATATTAATTTACATTTTCATGTTTTAGCCATTTTTATATGTTAACTGCTGTATTTATTACTTCTACAATTTAGACTTTTAATGAATATTTTCTCACTCTTATTTTACTGGGGTGTTTGTGTTCGGGCTGCTTGTCCTCTTTTTATTCTGTCCCGGATAAATAAATAAATAAAATGAATGAAATTTCACTGCAAACCGAGCGTCTTTGAAGTTCACTAGCATCTCTCATCTCCTGCTCCTCCATCTTCCCTCCGTCCAGAACATCTTGTTATTCTCTCTTTTTCGATCAGCTTATCAACCAAATGGGTCCAGAACCTGCAGGTTCTGCTGCATTATGTAACCCAGAGTGACACCAGAAGAACCCAAGACAATCTGCTGCTGAGGTTAGCATTGGCCCCCCATCATCAGG
>CM074502.1:27191677-27201677 GCA_037389245.1 Oryzias sinensis | reverse complement strand
TACCGAAAATCGGCGTCTTTTCCGGCGTCTTTCATCATTCAACAGAACAATAATTTCTTCATCGTTCGAACTGGAGCTACTGGTGCTGGAAATATTCATGTTTTCTTTGTTTGATTCTGACAAGCGCGTAAGTACTTGCTCTCTTCTTCTGAGTAAAAAGCGACTTTAAAAAGCATGAAGTTGTGCAGCGCCACCTTGTGTACAGGAGTATTTCTGTTTACATTAAGCCCCTCATGGGAGGACAAACCCCTGCATGGGATGTACCACCGGACCATAACTGAAGTGGCTGATATCAAGAAGTCCTACCAATGGCTAGAAAGGGCTGGCCTACAGGACAGCACTGAGGCACTCATCCTGGCAGCTCAGGAACAAGCCCTGAGCACCAGAGCCATAGAGGCTCAGATCTACCACACCAGACAAGACCCAAGGTGTAGATCTACCACACCAGACAAGACCCAAGGTGTAGATCTACCACACCAGACAAGATCCAAGGTGTAGATCTACCACACCAGACAAGACCCAAGGTGTAGATCTACCATACCAGACAAGACCCAAGGTGTAGGCTGTGCAAAGAGGCGCCTGAAACAATCCAGCACATAACTGCAGGATGTAAGATGCTGGCAGGTAAAGCATACATGGAGCGCCACAATCAAGTCCTGGCAGCTCAGAACAAGCCCTGAGCACTCAGACTCCAGAGGCTCAGATCTACCACACCAGACAAGACCCAAGGTGTAGATCACCACACCAGACAAGACCCAAGGTGTAGATCTACCACACCAGACAAGACCCAAGTGTGTAGATCTACCACAACAGACAAGACTCCACGGTGTAGACCTTACCACCACAGACAAGACCCAAGGTGTAGATCTACCACACCAGATGAAGACCCAAGGTGTAGATCTACCACACTGTGATTAAGACTCCAAGGTGATCACCACACCAGACAAGACCCAAGGTGTAGATCTACCACACCAGACAAGACCCAAGGTGTAGATCTATCACACCAGACAAGACCCATGGTGTAGATCTACCACACCAGACAAGACCCAAGGTGTAGATCTACCACACCAGACAAGACCCAAGGTGTAGATCTACCACACCAGACAAGACCAAGGTGAGACTACTACACTGACAAGACCCAAGGTGTAGATCTACCACACCAGACAAGACCCAAGGTGTAGATCTACCACACCAGACAAGACCCAAGGTGTAGATCTACCACACCAGACAAGACCCAAGGTGCAGATCTACCACACCAGACAAGACCCAAGGTGTAGATCTACCACACCAGACAAGACCCAAGGTGTAGATCTACCACCATAACTGAAGTGGCTGATATCAAGAAGTCCTACCAATGGCTAGAGAGGGCTGGCCTACAGGACAGCACTGAGGCACTCATCCTGGCAGCTCAGGAACAAGCCCTGAGCACCAGAGCAATAGAGGCTCAGATCTACCACACCAGACAAGACCCAAGGTGTAGGCTGTGCAAAGAGGCGCCTGAAACAATCCAGCACATAACTGCAGGATGTAAGATGCTGGCAGGTAAAGCATACATGGAGCGCCACAATCAAGTGGCTGGAATAATATACAGGAACATGTGTGCAGAATATGGACTGGAAACCCCAAGGTCAAAATGGGAAACACCTCTGAAGGTGGTAGAGAATGAGAGTTCAAAGATCCTGTGGGACTTCCAGATCCAGACTGATAGGATGGTAATGGCGAACCAACCAGACATTGTAGTGGTGGATAAAGAACAGAGGAAAGCCGTTGTGGTGGATGTGGCAGTGCCAAGCGATGGGAACATCAGGAAGAAGGAACATGAGAAACTGGAGAAATACCAGGGACTCAGAGAAGAACTGGAGAAAGCCTGGAAAGTGAAGGTGACAGTGGTGCCTGTGGTAATTGGAGCACTGGGGGCAGTAACCCCCAAGCTGGAGGAGTGGCTACAACAGATACCTGGAAAGACCTCAGACCTCTCAGTCCAGAAAAGAACAGGAACAGCTAAGATACTGCAGGACCCTCAAGCTCCCAGGCCTCTGGGAGAGGACCCCAGCTTGGAGGAGAAAAACCACCAGGGTGAGAGGGGCGTTTATAAATATATTTAACTCTTTTTAATGTCTCTCTCACCCTTCTGTGGGTGGTTTCTCAACCGTGGAATATTTATGTAGCAACTTCCTGTTTATGCAAATGAGTGTAACTTTATTACCATTTGGGGGCTGTCACTCTGCCTTGAACAGGAGGAGGAGGAGTTAAAGTAAGTAAGGGCTCAGTAGAATCCTTTTTTTTTATAATGACCATCTTTTTAAAATGCTGCTGGACAATTGTTTCTGTGAACATCATGTCTCTCCTTTCCTCTATTCCCCTTCCTCTCCTCTGTGCTCAGAAGCTTCTTTGAGTCTGTCGCCCCCTGCTGCTTCTTTAATAAACAAGTCAACCTGATTTCAATCTGAGACAAGGAATGAAAACTCGACAGACTGTAGCCTAAAGAAAACTTCTGCTTGTTTCCCTTAAATGATTGTAAAGGAATAATAATGCTTTAATTAATCAAATAAGCCTAAAAAAATATTAGCGCACACAGACGTAGGTAGACGAACACAAAAATGAACACAAACCCCTGCACATTCATGCACACACACACACATGCACACACATTCATGCACACACACACACATGCACACACACACATGTGCAGGCTTGTCTTTTTTATTTAGTGATTACAGCAGTTTATCTTCATATTCAGCCACACCACAATAGAGAGCAGCAGAGAGAAATACATTGAAAGAGCAATGAGATGGAAAAAAGATGATTCTCCGTGATGCATAATTGGACTTTTAAAAAATGTTTGTGACAATAACCTGACTAGCTGACTGTGCAGTTCCATCTGTAAACAGTGAAAAAGTTCTTTCTTAATTTTCCCTCGCACCGCTTTTCTGGTAAACTGCAGCTTTGCTCTGAGATGAGTTTGAAGAGGGTTGCTAGGTAACAGCACCTGCATTAGGAAGTGTAGGTTACCAGTAAACTGAGAAGCAGAGGGCAGCTGCAGGACCGTGAGGTGACTGTTGTTTCCAGAGGCTTCAGTTACTAACCTGAAAGCCAGAAAATCAGCATAAACCTTCTGACAGTATTAGAGCTCAACAGGTAGGTTTCCTCATGCTTGCTTCACCTTTACAAACAGCTCCTATAATTGTTTTTTTCCTTGGCCCTGTGATGATCGGGGCCACCCGCCTTTGCCCAGCAGCAGCTGGGTAGGCTCCAGCAACTCGTGACCTTGACTGGTAATGAGCAGATAAAAAAAATGGAAGAATGGATAGTTAGCTGTCATCTGTCTCTAGGGAGTTAGAGAGATTAAACCACAAATTCAGACTTTGCATGAAGGACTGGCATCATTTCTTAAAAAGCGTGTTTTCTTGTGGGACGTGTCCTCCTCATTCCCTGATTATTTTACCAAAACGCACATGGTGGCAGCTTCTTAGATAAGCACGGTTAAAACGGCCAGTTCCAGGTTGGAACTGTTGTCCCTCTAGCATTTTAGTTAGTTAGTTAGTTAGTTTCTTGTGGATATTATGGGGCATCATGTGTTTCTCTCAGACCTGGCATGCTCTGGACTCCAACAATCTCCACCTTATTATCAGAAAATATAAGCAGATGGAGCTTAGAAGAAGATCTGCAAAAGAAAAAGAGGTGGATTACAACAGACGGAGTAATCCAAGACGTGAACAACCCTGGGAGTATTTCTGGCAGGCAACTGGAGCAGCGCGCTTACCTGGTTACTCCTCCCTGCGGGCGGTTCAGTCTAATTAACTCATCTGTTCAGCGTCCTACTGAAGTCCAGGTGCGGTCCAATCCTCTTCTTTCATTTCCGTGAGCTCTGCGTTCGTCACCCCACCTCCTCCCCGGCTTCCACCTGTGAGCTCCATTAGGGGTAGTTTATTACCCAAAGATTTCTATGGAGATCTCTGTTTTAGGTATCTGAACGGAGCCTTATGCCAAATTAAAAGAAATATGGAATAAATCTTCTTTACTGCATGAGTTGTCTGGCTGAAATGCTGTTATTTCAGCAGCAGCAGCATATCTTCTCCAAATGCTGTCTCAGCATGTACCATTGATACTACAGCTGTTGCTAACACAACACCCTAATGCATTGGTCGCAACATCTGGAGGCTTTAATCAAGCCTCTTTTTCTGTAAGTCTGGATGTTTTGAGGTTGCAGACTGGAGTCATGGAAATAGCATCAATGCTGTAACTAAAAACAGTAAACTATTAGAGTGTATGTCTCCTTAACATTCATGTTGTGTGTTTGTGTTGTTTGTTTGACAGGCAGGCGGAGGCAGAGAAAAGCACGGAATGGCTTTAGCTAGTGGCCACTGGTTTGAGAAAGAGCAGAGGGGAGACCCTCCAAGTCCCAGGTCAGCTGTGCTGCTCGAACCAGTCCTCTAATCTCAACCCTTAATCATCTGGTATATCAAATCCAGATTAAGCAGTATTAGGATTTTTTCCAAAAATCAACAGAGGTGCTAAAAAATGCAACATTGTGTCATTAAAATCATGCTACCTTGTCAAGATAGTCATGTGCAAACTATAAAAGATTCAAGCTAAACTTGGTCTATTTACCTGAAAACTGCTCGTGCATAAACCTGGAAATTATCCATTCTCCTGCTGTATTTGAAGTGAGTCCCTTTGGTTAAAATGAAAATGAAAATCTGATCATTTATTTCATAATGATGCTCTTTGTACATCACCTCATGACCAACTCCCAGAGGCCTTTGTTATTTTTTAATCCACAAGACCAAAAGTGTGACTATTCAACCAACACAGTGGACTAATCAATCAATCAATCAATCAATCAATCAATCAATCAATCAATCAATCAATCAATCAATCAATTTATTATTTGTATAGCACTTTAAAAAAGTGAAGGCAACCAAAAAAAAGTCAATTAAACAATAAAAGAATAAAATTCCCCTCAGCTCCTCCAGATTTTAAAGGAACATAGATCTGGATGTCATCAGCGTAGAACGACACATTATATGTCCCAAAAATGGACCCAGTGGCAGCAGGTAAAGCCAGAATAAAAGAGGGCCTACAACAGAGCCTTGGGGTACACCATGTTTGAGTGGAGCCTCTGAAGAAGAACACTGTCCAACTTGGACAGAAAAACTCGTTTCACATAAATAAGACTTGAAGCTGTCCTTCACACCGACAGACCACTCCAGTCGGAATAATAAAACACCGAGGTCCACTTTGTTCTCAGTAGCAGTGAGATCAGAGGTTCAACCAACTCAGTGTTCTAATGGTGGAGTGTCTGCACTCTAAGGTTGTGGGTTCAAAATGCAGATAGGTCACATTAAAACCGCCAAAATCAGACCCCAGTGCCTTCCTGCTTGACCCTCAACACTCCTGGAACTGGGTGCAGCGGTGACTGCTGTCCATCCCAGAGAGGAGGTAAAAGCAGAACTTCCCCTTTTTTTGATGGGACAATAACTACTCAGCAGATGTGGTCCATATCCCAGTTTATGAGCATTCAGAACAGCTCACAGTGTTGTGCCTAACAACACCAACCGCTTTCCTCTCCAGAAGCAGAATTTAAGGTCCAAAGAAACCACAGCCTTGTAGCTTCTCTCTGACACAGCTTCCTGACAGGTCAGTCTGTGTCATCCCACAACAAGAGTTGTTAAAAAATGCAGTCTTCAGCTCATGGGGTTGACAATGTGCACTGATTCGGTCCATCAAATCGGTTCCCTGGCAAGATTACTTTATTTGAATCATATTTCTTAATCTGCTATGGAAAAAGTATTTTGCTGGATTGCTAAACAAAAACAATTAAGTGAAGGACCAAGCAGGTTTACCTACTCAGCCTGGTTTCAGCTCTTCTGGGACTGCATACACCTCTGGCTAAAAGGCCTCTGGAGCTCAGGTGATGCTTTGAGCAAAAGAAATAAAGAAATCTGCAAAACCTCTCAAGTCAGAAAGGGAAAGAAGTGAGAGACGGCTTCATGAGGCCTGCTGACCTCAAATCCATTGGAAACGAAACCAACAGTCTGACGCCCTTTGGGTGCAAATGTAGAGCAGCAGCAATGCCTCATTTTGTGTTTCCTAAGTCCAGACTCATGTTTGTGGGTTTGAGTTCCACTTGGGAGCATCATCATGTCAGAAGAGGTTTCTCACTAATTGGTTTAATTGCATTGGATTGGGGGGGTTGCACCACCTGTCCAAAGTCACTGCCCCCCCAGACCTTGGAGCAAATGTAAGCGTTTTTGTGTGTGACTAATTTCAAAGCTCACCTGTGTTGCTTCTTTGGATGTCTGGGGCAGATTTCAGTCAAACTTTGTGAGCTTGTGTTTCTTCACTGTCTGGGTTGTGCAGGCACGGCCACGCGCTCGCTGTGGCAGGAAAGGTGGCCTTTCTCTTTGGGGGAGCCTGCAGCATCAACCAAGAGGTTTGGACAGACCGTTTCTAGCTTTGATGACTCCATGCCTCTGAGTTTGTGAACATTTCTCTGCCTTTCATCCTTCAGGACACGCCGCTTTACTTCAATGACTTCTACATGCTAACAGGTAGGATCCACAAAGCTCTGAGGTTCAGACCTTAGCAGAAAGTGATATTAACAATAAACATATTTAGAGACCCACTCCAATTTAAAAAAATACTGTTTTTGGTGCTTTTAACATGTTCTTGTTACATTTTTCCCTTGATGGAGGATTTGCATTTCTGAGTATTTCTTTATTCAAATTGCTGTGAATCAGGAGATGATAAAATGCAGTTCATAAAAGGTGGCATTTGTGATGTAACAAATATGCTGGGCGGGGCCACAAGCTCCATGCTCCGCCCCATTCTGGTCACCCACCTGCAGATAAATAGATCCATGAACGTCTCTGTTTTCCTCGTCTGAGCGTCAACGCTGTGGAAGCTTCGCGCTGAACGGTTGCTTCTGCAAAGTGCGTTCTTTTCTGATAATGCACACATCGAAGGCCATTATCCCGCTTGTGCAACGGTCACTTACAAAAGAAATAAACATTCCATCAGTTTTTAGTCCTTTATTCTTGAAAACTTGAACTTGGTGTGACTGTGACAGAAGCAACACACAAACCCAGACAACAGAAACACTACACAAAAGTGACTGCCTTGTCTGACTGCTGTTGCTGCCTGCAGTGAATCCTGACGATGCGACCTGGGAGGAGATTCCACAGGCTGGAGAGGTGCCGTCTGCCAGAGAGGGACACACTCTGTGGTCAGTCCCAGACCCCAACCTGACTTAGATCACTGCCCAAAAGAAAGATTCTGCTTTTGTGAAAGGGTTTTTGTTTTCTGTGTGTCTTGTCGGTTCAGTGTCGCTAAGGGACGGCTGTATCTGTTTGGAGGAGCTTCCTGTCCCGACGCCGCTGAATGTCTGCCGGGGGTCTACAGCTTCGACATAGGTGAGGATGTGACATCATCACAGGCACAAGGCTTTTTTGACCCTGCTCTGGTGTCACAGTGTCCCTCACCTGGGAGTGGTTAGCAGTTGGGGGCGTGGCCCCCAGGACCCTCAGGCACAGCTCTGTTGCTGTTGGAGACAACATCTACACATACGGAGGCGTTTTGAACGGCCATCCAGTGGACAACCTCATGCTCTTCAACACAGGTTAAATAATGGGACACTCATGAACATTATCTCAGCATTTAGATGGAAAAAAAAAACGCCTCAGTAAAAGAAAACAAAGACAGAGTTCAGTTTTCTCCTCTGTTTCAGTGTCTCTCACCTGGACTCCAGTTAAAACACACGGATCACTGCCTCCTGCCCTGTGAGATTCTGGTTGAAGTAGTTCATGAAAAGGCAGTGAAAGTCTTTTCAGGAACCGGGCAGAAGTTCACAGTCCAGTTAAAATCCCATTCTGGTGTATTTCTGTGTGGTTGCAGGTGGGGTCAGAGCTGTGCCCTGGCTGGTGATCAGGTGTTCATGTTTGGAGGTTGTGGAGTCGCGGGAGACTTCTGTAAAGACCTGTACGTTCTTTCTACAGGTATGGAGGCATGTGGATGCTCTCTGTCAGATCAGCTTTGATCCTCTAGGGAACATGATTCAGACCACGGGACACATTTCTTTTTTCCTACCTTGCTTTCTTTGTAATTAAATCGTTACACAGCAGCCATGTTTAATCAATACATCTGGTTAACTGTTCAGTGGAAAAGTTGATCACCTTTATAAATTCTGGAACTTTATCACATTAACAACGTTTATCAGAAATGAAACCACAGAAATCTAAGAGTCAGAAACAAATCATGAACACCTAGGATGTAACAACTTGCAATAAAATATGAGATAAAGATGCAAAACGTAGGATTTTAACATCATCTTAACAGTTTGAACCTTCTTTCATGATTCCATTTGTTTTAGAAAACCTGATGTGGGAAAAACGGGACGTGAAAGGAGAAGCACCTGCAGCCTGTAGCGGTCAAACCCTAACTGCACACCATGACAAGGTACACGTGTGTGCACACAACAGACACGCACACGCGCACACATGCATGCACACACATGCACAAACACACGCACACACACACACAAACACACACACGCACGCACACACACACACACACACGCACGCACACACATGCATGCACACACACACACACACACAAACACACACACACACGCACGCGCACACACACGCACAGACACATGCACACACACACACACACACACACACGCACACACGGCTTGTTTATCAGCAGACCCTCTTCCATCCTGATGCCAGTTGGGGTCATGAACAGCTGTCCAGGCGTTGATTTGGGAAATTTGGTTAAAAACATTTAAGTTGCATTTTTTCCCTCAGATGTTATATAAATGACTGCATATTTGAACATTTGCGACACAAAAATCGAATTAACGAACAGATTTAGGCTATTAATCCACATCTGAAATGTTGCTTTTAGAAAATGTGTGTTTGCATGTTTGTATCAGTGTGTATGAGTGTGTGTGTTTGTGTGTGCACGTGTGTGTGCACGTGTGTGTGTATTCCAAAATAAGTCGACGCTATAAAATGCCGCCATTTGTTTGTCCAACAAAAGAAAAAAACAGAACTTTTGTTTCTGTCTAGTAGAAAATTTTCTTTTTTTTTCAGATGGTTCAAAAGTCTAAAATATTTTGTGTCGACAGTCATACAAACAGGAAACACTACCGGAGAAAAACAAAACATGTGACCCAGTTTTACTCCTTTTAGGACATTTACCTTTTTGGAGGGAAAAGTACAAAGGAGGACGGCACGGTCACATCAACCAATGAAATCCATAAACTCAGTATTGGTGAGGGAAGAACAGCTGATTCTCAGAGGAGCAACAGAAGAGCCTAAAGGGGTTTCTGGTTCTGTCCTCAGCAAAGAGGAAGTGGAAGGTTCCTCTGTACTTCGGGATTCCTCCGGCCCGTCGACACGGACACTCTGCCTTCATCCTCCACAGCCATGTCAGAGGACGGCTCCAGGTTTCGTTCAGACAGCTCGGCCTGACGGAGTGGGCGTCTGATGGTGTCTGTCTCTGTTTCACAGCTGTATGTGTTTGGGGGGAAAAACGAAGAGCAGGATTTTAATGATCTAAAGGTGATGAAGCTGATCAACCCCTCTGAAAGACAACCAGGTACTGTGCAGCTCAGCAGGAAGAGTAGAGAAAGTTCTGGACAAAACAGGACAGACTTCATGCTGCCAAGGACTCAAAAAGACACATTTTCCTTTTTAACATTCACTGTGGCACAGAGGCTCTTAGAGTTTGACAGCTTTGTTATTAACCCTGTGAACATCAGAATTGAGCCAAATGAGCAGTGGAAGCAAAAGAAACATGGGGGTAGAATAGGTAGGGTAGGGTAGGATGGGTTGACTTGCCCAGGGACACAATGACGGTTGACTGGGGGGGAGTGAGGATCAAACCGCCGACCCTTTGATCATTGGACGACCTGCTCAACCGCCTGAGCCACTGCCGCCTTAAGCTATAAGCAGACATGAAAACCCAAACTGAGGAGTGTAACACCAGAACC